>OMLM01003277.1:11453-43858 GCA_900302695.1 Helostoma temminkii | reverse complement strand
GTATTGTGTAACACCCATATATTGTGTATTTAGACTGTGGATTTGCATACACAATTCATTGCTGGACTTCCCTTCTGAAGTTTGGAACTGATTCCAAAAGATGCCGACCTAGGACACACCACGCCTTACACATAAGAATAAAAATCTGCATCACAGCTTAAGTGGTCTAATTCAAATATACTAATTTGCTGGCTGCCCTACTTCTCCCCTGGCAGACTGACGTGGAACTGAAAGCTTGACTTGGTGTTGAGGTAAACGCCCAGAGAGAAGTCACAGCTGATTCCTCCCAGCATAAAAGTCTGTAAATATTTAACAGAGGATGTGCTCAGGCCACAGACCTCTTTAAAGGTCACTAAGGTCCTCTACAGTGATCCTAAAGCACTACAGATTATTTATGGTGTGGGCTCATAAGGCACAACTGCATTACAACGCTGTTTTCCCCAGGATTTTGCAGACTGTTTGTCTTTATAAAGCTGAAATCAGCATAAGTACCTTAAATGATGTGGCTGACTATACTAAAGACAGATATTCACTGTGTGAATTTAGGCTGTTCCAGATGTCAGACTAAAGAGAGTGCGAGACAAAATTCTGACGTGTCAGAAATTTAGGATGACCACCTTGCAATGTGACTGCTGCTACGACCTACATCTACTAACCAACTAATTGAAAAACATGAAATGACACACTGATCAACGCAACACAAGACTGTAGCGGCACAGATAGATCATGCACGCTGCAGTCATTGTCCACAATTCAGGTGTTGTCATCATACAGTCTACATAAATGAACACTGACGTCATAACCACGTTTAATAGTTATATGTTGCATAGTGTGGCTTGCATTAAATGTAAAATGTTGCTGAAATCTTACAGTCTGTAGCCACCTGAAGTGATATCCTTGCAGAATTTATCTGGTTTTGTCTAATATTCTACTGTAATCATGCAGAGTCCAGAGTGATGTGGGTGTCACAGAAACAAGAAAAACAAACTTTGTTGAAAAGCACTACAGGCTCTGAAACTTCAAGCTACATGAAGAACTTAGTCCCAGAGTCATAGATCAAGTTTCCCAGTCAAATTCACTGACTTATAACCACAGCAGGAGTTTGGGGAGGAGTCTGATAATATGTCCAGACCCAACAAGATTTCAGTTGCTTCCACAAGGGTTTTGTTTAAGACAACGTGACAGGGGAAAGATTTCCAGCTGTCTCAAGTTCACAAGAAGCTGAGGCCAATGAAACCAAAAGGACACTCAGTCGCTGGTCTTCACTCCAGCTGTATAGACATCCAGCACAGAGACAACCACAGCAGGGCAGACATGTGGAGGAGGTGAAAAGGAATGTGCTCAAGAACATAAAACACAAGTCAGTAGGAAGCCTCACTAGCAAAGCATCTGCTTCTAGTTAGCACAGAGGGGTGGGGGTTTAGCTTTTGAGCCTTTTATTGGCATTAGGTCATGTGACATCTTGGCGGAAACTTCTGTGACAAATACATTCAGGTTTTCCGATATTAAAATTGTAATGTTTGACATGTCATTTAATGTCGCCAGCCCTAACATTGCTGCATCCTATAAAGTCCAAAACAATAATAAAAAGACTGAAAAAAATACATATATAGAAAAGAAGTTACAGATCATTAGGAAAGTTTAATGTTTGGAACTGCAGCACTCCAACCTGGGAAAATCAGTGTCAAAACAAAAATGAACACAGCTGGTATGTTCAGAGTAAAATACCAGGATATGGAGATGCATAAATATCCCATATTTGGCCAAATTCATCATCGTGCTCATCGAATACCATGTATAAAATACAACTGGATGAATGCATGAATTATCTCCATTAACTATCAATAGAAATTCTATTATAACTAAAATAAAAGTTTAATGCAACAGGAGTCATGTTAACTCTGGAAGAAATTAGATTAGACAGTCACCTTCAACGACCGTCATTGCAACTCTTTTGACATTTTTCCCACAACATCAGTTGCCCCACAATTTTTAATTACGAAAAAAATGAAAACTAATGTAAAATAACTAATATAACGTGATATATTAAATTGATATTATCTAATGGTGACTATGAAGCACTTTCTTTAAACCCCAGAAACTACAAATTTTACTGCTCTCATTTTTATTCTTTTCTCATTATTTCCACTACACTAATACGACTTTCAGTATGATTATAATTCAAAGCCCTCTGAAGTGTCTGAGCCTTGTGAACAAGAAGCGCCTTCAAAACAGCATCAAAGTTACAGAATGAGAAAATCTTAGCTACAGCAATGGCACTTGTTTTGCCTCCAGAATAATTCACTGACTTAAAATTAAATCTTCAAAGTTATGCAATTGTCATAAGAGGAAAATGCTCAGAGTCAGGCATCAATGTTTAATCCATTAACACTAATTTGTTTATACACAGTGACTAATGTAACAGGTCATATTGTAAAGAGGATTAGTTGAGAAAATGGAAATAACATTGTCAGGGTTGCAATTTCTGCAACCCTGCACTGTTGGGACTAACCTACTCCAAGCACGAATATGGTAATGTACTGTAAGTTGCTTCAATATAAAAGCAGTGGCATACCAAGTGCTTTTAAAAACTTTGCACAATGTCTTGAACTAAATTTCTAAATATGTGCAACATTTCCCTGCTGTTATGAATGAGATGCAGTGCGCTTGATCTGGATAATTAAGACCAAACTGTAAAGGAAGGGGCTGCAGTAGCATGAGACACAGCGTGACCTGCCAGCATCTAATACCATTAATATTATACACACATCATATTACAAAGACAAAAAAAGACTCTTGTGGGCCAAGAATAAGATGCAAGGCTGATTAAATGGTAATTATCACCATCACAACTATTAGACACCGTCATCCGTGTCACAAAACAGATCTTCTTGTATTTACAAATCTACAACTGTAGCAATTCACACAACCAAAGAAGAAGAAGAAGAAGAAGGTGGCGGTGGAGCAGCAGGAGGTAAATGGAGACAAACACTGAGCCCTGCTGCCAATTTCAGTTCAGTAATTTCAATTTTTTCTAGTGTGAAGCGATATATATGACCATGTATATCAACGTGTTTCATTGCTTCACACCAGAATGCCTCTTTCAGCAATGCCTATACTGCGCTTGTGTCACATGGAATTTTTCAAGTTAAACACTCATGAACACAGAATGTGCACAAATGGACCCTGTGTAAAAGCAAAGCATCCACATATTTGTGTGAACCATGGGGCCTAACACTCTAGAGCCCCCTTTGAACGCAAACACTGGCGTTAACCCACGCGGACATCACAGAGACTTTCTCATGCCAGCCCCCTAGTACAGAGTCTGCATAATGTCTGTGCGAGCCTGGGTGTGAACACAGCCGGTAATTCTCAGGGTAATCACAGCGAGACTGTGGGCGTTCCCTGTTAGTAGATTAGCTCAGCACAACATCATTAAATAGATAAATATTTATCAGCTTTCTGCTGTTGTATCACGCTTCTCTCCTTCATGAAAATGAGGTTATAAACATTACGCATCATTTTTAATATTGCAATTTGCTCTGCTTTGATGTCGTAAATAAAAATCAGCTGATATCTGCGGTTAACTTTTTGTACCACACCGTTCCTCCTATACTCTCCACACAGAGACCCTCCCTCAACGAAATCAAACTATTTCCCCCTCATGTATAACCGCATTTTCAACAGTGTATGTCTGGGTGAGTGCTGCAAGTGTGAAAGTGCAACTCCGAGTAAAGTCCGGACCTGATCGCCCGGAGATAGTTCAGAGTGCATGTGTGAAAAGGGCTTAGGGCTGTTGTCTTTTCTTCTGTTTGCGAAGAGTAGAAGAGAAGGAGAAACAAAGTGAAACCAGGGCTGGGGCTCTACAACATCTGATGAGTGATGAGGCAACAGTGTGAGCATTAATTACAGACTTTTGTCTTTCTGTCTGGTTGGTATCGTTGCCTGAGAGTAGTGTGCTTTTATTTGTTGTATGTCAGACTACAACTGAATAGAAGGCTCACAATTGATAAATATATGTGGTACTTTTTTCTTTTCATTAACCAATTAAACAATTAAATGATCGTTATATTAATCGAGCAAAAAGTAATGGTTAGATGCAGCCCAGTGGTAACACATTAAATGCTTTTGAAGTTCTTTCTTAACTTGTCGGCATTAAGGTAAATTTAGGGATAACAATTCCAAGGCTTTAACAAACCAGAAGCTTTCATCACATTAGGGAATACAGCAAGTAGGTGCTAATGCAGAGCCTTGTGGTAATTAATACTATCTTTACAAGAAACCTGATCTTACTGACCTGTCTGCACTTCTAGTCTGATTGTTTAATTCCATAGTTGGCAAAAAAACTTTATTAAGGCTACTGGTTTGCCTTCAAGTGACAGAGTGATTTGTACACAGTGTGGCCTCTTCTTATTTGTGGCTGTTTAACTTTGGTGTCTGACTGCTTGATGTAACCACTTAATCTTTAGCCTCCTCGATGATAAGCACCAGGCCCTGTCTGAATGATTGGTAGAAAGGGAAGACAGTGGTAATCCTTTACACTTGTGAACCCAATAGACCACATACAGTAGCAGGAGTCTTTAATTACAGCCTTCAGCAGTGGAATTTTGACTGTGGCAAATCTACTGTGGCTTCAGAAAATAATTTGAGCCATTCAATTGTGCACATTTTAATGGAAAGCAGAATCTTCATCTACACCCACTATGACAAAGCCTAAACCTTTCCAAATTTATAGGGAAGCACCATTTGTCATATATCACCATCAACTGATATTTGCTTTACTAGTCTTAGCCTGCAAATAAGGCAACATTTCCCCGTGGTGGCCTTGTGAAATTGTTACTTTCCACCCAAAATGTGTCATATGTAATAGCATTATATTTCCATTAGTTTCATATGTTTGATTGAATTAGAGCTCATTCAAGGATAGTTTGAGGAAGAGCTGTAAGACTTATTTTTTTGCAATGAAAATGTATTGTTTTACTGGCACAAAATAGGGAATAAATAAACAAAACAAAAATGTAACTTCACAAAAAAAATCAGGACCAACATCAGCTATCAGCCAAAACAGGAGTGCTGTATGTGCCCATAATTTCACAATGGCACATCCTACAAAATTATTAACTATTAAAACTCAAACCTCCTATTTACAAAGTTTTTCAGACCCTTTGATGTGGCACTCCAAGTTTAAGGGCTAAGTTACCAATGCCAAAATTAACAACTAACACCAGATGCCACCCACCAACTGAGGACACTTCCTGCCTTTCTACCTGCAGACAATACTGTGAGCTTACAGGTAATTAGTGTTTGTGGGTGATATTCCCTGGGAACTTGTAATCCTGTTCTCAGTTGTTCTCTGTGCAAATCTATTCTTTTTTCTATTAGTCTCCTTTTGTCTACATTTCGCATAATAACCATTGTGTTGTGACCTTCAGGCTGACACAAAACCCTGCTTTTAGCATATATTTCTTCACACCACAGAAACATTAGGTCTATTTCAATCAAGTATTATTATTACTTAAGCCTTATCAATCTGCACACTGTCCATGTCTGTGGCATTATATAATAAAAATGTATAGAAATTCTTCATTTTGATTTCATCTTAAGTTTCTTACTGAAATTGCCGTTTTAACTTTCTAAAAACAACATACAGAAAGGTATTATGGTTGTGGCTAAGACATTTTAGCCAATTATAGACTGATATCCAATCTGCTCTTTGTTTAGAAAACTTTTTTTAAAAAAAGTACAAAAATGCAATTATGTGACTATCTGCACAGAAATAATCTTTGTCAAGATTTCCATTTAGGATTTATCCCTAACTCCTATATAAATAATCTAGAACTGGCTTCTTTCACTTGAAGAATACTGCTAATCTAGACTAGATTACTGTAATTCACTACCAATAGGATATCACAGTAACTCCTTAAAAAGCCTCCAGTTTATCCAAAGTGTGCAGTTTTTAATAATCAGCACACATGAGCACAGACATCGGGCAATACCGATTCATTTAAAATGTCAAAAAATGGTCAATCTCTAGTTCTGTGAATTCCAGCCTAGTTTAATTGTAAGAGTGCCCAGAGAGAGTCTTCAGGGATATCCAGTGTTTCTGGAACATAACCCCAGGGATATTTAGAAATTAAACAAACAGACCAGCTGCAGCTGGTTACAATTTAGGCTTCCACTAACTGCCAAAGAAACAGTTTTGGTAAAATCCCTAGTTCAGGGAACAAGCAAGAACTTTTAATCAGAGCAAATTAAAGTGTATGATAAAGTGAAATATGTTCATTTTCTGAACCAAGAGAGGGGGCGATGTCACCAGACAGTTCTATGAAGTGAGACTGCTGTTTGTTTACAGTTATGCAAGATGATGGGAATAACAAGCACCCTAGACCTCAGCTTTTAAGACCATCACTGTCAAGAGGTCGTTTGGGGCTATTAAAGGAGGACAGCAGGCATTAACCCTTAGACTGGTGTCAGAAAACCCAAGAAAACCTCAAGTCTTCAATCAGCTAAGCAGACACCGTCTAGCTGTGTATTCTTTGATCTCTTACTCACTGCTGTAAATCTTCTTCTTGGGCCTGGTCACACACCCCATGCAATCAGTCCATGGCCACACTTGCTCACATGTGCCAGACTATGGCGCCTTCATTTCAATAAAGACTCTAGTTACTCTCTGACATTCCAATAGGACTCCCTTCTTTCCTCCGAACATGAACAGACATGGCAGTAAAACAGAGAACATACCTCTTGCCCATCATCTGCACAATAACAACATACGGCTATGAGAAATTCCATGATACGTGAAGAGAGAACCACATGAATGAAAAGCAAAAATAGGTACAAGGTAGAAGATTTGTACTATTGCACTGTACGACACCTTTGTGGTTGCAGAGTTGAGGTTTTCAAATGACAGACTTAAGAGTATTTATGTCACCTACTGTATATGATTTGACTAGACTTGCCCATGCTTTGCTACACTCCTAAACAATGCAAGGGGATTTTTTGGAAAACTAAACCTCTAGAATGTCAAGCCCCAGTGCCAGCCACTAATTACTGCTCTTGTCTGCCTTGCAATGGCAGAATTTCTCCAGCTGACACAGAGTATTATGCATAGGTTTTGCACATTTTAGAATACTACAAGGGAAGTGTGTGATCAGTTTATTCTGCAGACACATTTAGCAACCGCATACAACTAATGATGTCCCAATACCAATACCAGTATCAGGTATCAGGTCCGATACTGCCCTTGCCATACTGCTATAATTGTACTTGGAAAACTTCTCCGATACCACATCTAATACCGCTTAATGGTAGAATGTTAATCTCATGTTGGGTTAGCGGGTAGGCAAAGGTGGAGAAATGTAAGCAGTGGGGAGATATGTTAACATACAGTAAGTGTTGGTTGCCAGGAGCAGCAGCAACCAACACTGCATCAAACACTGAGGAAGTTAGAGTAAATATCCATGGACAACGCACAGGCTGTTCAAATAACAGAAGCTCTTACTCACTTGTGTCGGTTGTTGAAAAGCCAGCCATCATAACACTGTCTTACTGAAAGCATGTGACATTGAGCGAATCATATTTCAAGCATTATTCAGGGCTTGCACACCAGCCAAGCCATAGCGGCTGTATTTGACGATATCCTCCAGATGTGGGCCATTCTGTTTACATAATACTCTGTATCGGCAAGTAGTCAGTCAGGAAAAAAGTGTCATCAGGACATCCCTACACATATCTGTACAGACATATCAGTACAGTACTAACATACATTCACCACCACAATCTCAGTGATGTGCTTTTACACCACAAGATTACGATTAAGGAATTTTTACAATTGAGCTTTTTACAATTGAGTTATAATCTGTTGAATGTTTTTGATCAATAGATTGTTGAGCAATGAGATGTCAAATTTGTGAAAATCAAATAAATCAAATTAGTCCACATGTGCAAAAGGCTGGTTTTGCATTGGCTACATGATGAATACATTATAAAAACACTGGCTTATCAATGGATGCGTGGGCAAATCTTAAAAATGCATTTGAAAACCACTGACAGCCTTATGTTCCGGGCCATTAGAGAACAAATCCTTCACAAAACACATTAAATGATTGTCCTTGTAGCTCTGTGCCAATGTCTAAAAGGAAGGATACATGTGAGACATTGTCTGAGTAGAAACTGACAACCTAAAATATCCTTCAGGAGACGCTACTCCTGGAGAGGGTAATGTTTTGGGTTATATTTAGCCTTAAAGGAGCGCATGCTAGTGGGTAAAACAGACATATTTATCACCGGATGATCTGAGATTGAATGTGGTGTGACTGACTAGTACTTGGTTCGCACAGGAGACTACAATATTCACGGACTGGCGTTGACAGCAAACCTCTTATGTCACGTACTTAAAGCTTGGTCCGGGAATAACTAAACTAGCGACCAAACATATGCTCAAATGTTTTGATTGCCAAATTGTCATTTTGTGACAGTTACAAATAAAACAAAACGCATACGTAAACAAATACACAACACGAGTGGAGGTGACAGAGCTAGCATAAAGGGATTTCTAGCTTGTTGCAACAGTCGTTAGCAGCTGTTCGGTAAATCCCTCACCAGTCAGTCGGTCACTATAACGGTTCATCACTTAGCGTCAGTACTCACCCGCTTGTGAACGTCAATTCAGTCTTCACACACAACTTCGGCCGGTGTCGTCTACCGGTGCTGGTTCATTATGTCGCTGTGGATACCAAATAGACAAGGCGGCCTTTGCGTGTGTTTTTGTTTTTATTTTTTCCGCTCAGAGTCTAGCCGTTAGCTGTCCAACGGAGCGAAGCGTCTTCTGTCACTCACCGAGACGAGCCGGCTGTCCTCTCCACCGCCATCTTGGTTGTGATGAGAATCCGCTCTCTCTCTGTCTCTCTCTTTCTCTGTCTCTCTCTCTCTTTCACACACACACACACACACTGGTTTCCATCACTTCAGGGGACATTACATTGACTTACATTTATTTCATAGATTTACACTTACATTTAGTCATTTGGCAGACGCTTCTATCCAAAGCGACTTACAGGCGAGGTACAAAGCAAGTAAAAATCTAAGTCAGGGAGAAAAAACTGTAAAGCAAAGCACTATCAGAAGAAGTGTGTCCATTTCATGAGATGTAAGTGCAGGAAACAAGATACCAAACAACCAAAAGAGATTAAAAAGGAAAAAGATTACATATAATATACAAAAATTAAAAGCACTGCCTTCTATTTTAAACAAATTAATACCCTACTTTATCATTTGCAATTCATGCAAGTTTCCATTGTAAACAAACCCAGTTATAAAGTGAGGAGTTCCAAAGGAGACGAAATCATATAAATTAATAACAGAAAATGTATAGCCTAAGTATGCCAGTGATGCAATTCCTTTGGATTTTTGTATTTATTTCACTGTTTTAGTAATAATTTCAAAGTCAATTGTGAATTTTGCAATGTTGCAGGTAATATTTGTCATCATAATAAATTTCATATACATACATTTTTTATTATAAGTAAACTTTTAAATGTCCGTAATTGTCTGTTTGATGATAATAGACTACAACTGTGCACAAGAGTGTGAGAGAGGGTAATTGTACAAAGCAGCTGAAAATAGGAGCAACTACTACTTTTATAATATTGCCTGCAATCATTGAGACTTTTTCTCAGAGATTTGGAAACAAACACTATTTACTCTTACAACAATTATCTGTTAAATTTCTAAAATATAAAAAACTAAGTTTTTCAAAGTAAAACTATAGCTACCAGATATTTTGCTTCCTGCCTTTCACTGTGGAGGCAAAGTTCAGTAGTTGGACTTATGCCACACAGTTTGGCAGAATACTGACATTTTACCGATTTTGTGAAAATGACCATTGGACTACAGTCTGTGTTTATTCACTCTAGACAGCCAGTGTACAAACTGTGGCCAGCAACATACAGCCCAGCTCAGCCAACATAAACTTCAACTGTGTGTGCAGAATTTAGCTTAACTAGTTTACCTGTTATTTTTATCTTTATTTCCTCACTCATTATTTTGTCATTACACATTCATGGATAGGAGTCATGCTTGTAACACAAGTATTATTCATCATTGACATACTTTGCATTTAAAATTTACATTGTGCTCAGTCCTGTTCAATCTGAATGTACCTGAAGAGGACTGGTGAACTTCTACAAAACTCAGCTGCTCTGTCTTGAATGAAAGTTTAAACAGTTTTAGTGCATGGACATAAACAATATGTCACAAACAAACAGTACCCTATAATGACAATGCAAAGACATTTGTTTAACATCTTTGCAATCTTTGTCCCATAGCCACTCCTTTGTCATCTTGGCTGTGTGCTTAGGGTCGTGGTCCTGCTGTCCCAGTCTGAGGTCCAGAGCACTCTGGAGCAGGATTTCATCAAGGATGTCACTGTACATTGCTTTCCCTCAATCCTGACTAGTCTCCTAGTTCTGCTGCATGATTGTTCCCACAGCATGATGCTGCCACCACTATGCTTCACTGTAGGGATGGTATTGGCCATGTGATGAGTGGTGCCTGGTTTCCTCCAGCCATGATGCTCGCTATTCGGGCAAAAGAGTTCAAGCTTTGTTTCATCAGCCCAGAGAATTTTGTTTATCATGGTCTGATAGTCCTTTGGATGCTTTTTGGCAAACTCCAGGCAGCTGCTCCAGGAAGATTCTTGGTGGTTCCAGACCTCTTTTATTTACAGATGATGGAGGCCAATGTGCTCAGTGGGACCTTCAATGCTGCAGAAATGTTTCTGTACCCTTCCACAGATCTGTGCCTAAATACAATCCTGTCACAGAGGTCTACAGACAATTCCTTGAACTTCATGGCTTTGTTTGTTTCCAATCTAGTTTTAGAAACATCTCAAGGATGATCAATGGAAACAAGGTGCACCTGAACACAATTTTAGCTGTCATGGCAAAGAATGTGAATACTTATGTACATGGGATTTTTTTGTTTTTAATAAATTTGTAAAGAGTTCAAACAAATGTCTTTCACATTGTCATTATGGGGTATTGTTTGTAGATTTTTTAAATAAATAATTGATTTAATCCATTTTGGAATAAAGCTGTAACATAACAAAATGTTAAAAAAGTGGAGCTCCGTGAATATTTTCCAGATGCACTGTAGAATAGTTGTAGAGAGGACTCTTCACAATGCCTTTTTTGACACTGCAGGAAGCCTCAAATATCCCCAGGCATTGTGGTCTAGATTGCCTCTGTAAAAAAAAAATTAATATGTATGAAGGCTGAATAGGGGAAATGTGCATAAAATATTTTCTACTTCTGTTCATGGGTTAATATCACTAAGATTCACATCTTAGTGTTACAATATCTTAAAAAGTTGCTTAATCATGTTAGTTTTTCAGTACAGTCTCTGTGAATGTGAGTAGGTGTGAAATTTGTTATGTGTAAAAGTATCATCATGCTGACTCATAAATAATTTAAAGCAACTAGTACAAAATAGTCAAAGCAGCTTTGCTTGTGTGTTTGTTTCTTTTCACTGCAAAATGTTTTCCAATTAAGTTTTAATAGAAAACCAACAAATGGATAATGCAAGCCGACATATTCTGTTATCATCTTATTTATCAAGTCATGGTCAGCACGAAATAACTTCATCGATCGCAAGTGACACCTCATTTATAGCTTCTTTGCCACCAGTTAAATTTTTAAGACGAATAAATCAAGTTTCAAATTCACTTTGTGTTGAATGGCAGAATATATGATGAAACTGGCTGAAACAGCTTGGCTGTGAGTAGGTGTGAGATTTGCTCTGTAAAAGTGTTCTCAAGCTGACTCATAACTCTTTTAAAGGTGTATTTTCCCTTTTAGCCTCAACAATTTAATGCAGTAAAACTGACAAACAGGTCTTATTCCGTTTTTTTTTGTAAATTCATAAGTAAATGTAAAGCAAATAAATTACAATTATAATTATTTGTATGTATAAGTGAGGTTAAAGGCAGGTTTGGGAGGCAGGTTGCCTACACAGCACCTGAGGCTTCCCTTCAGACTCTCCTTAGCTGAATACATCTACATAATGATAATCCCAGTGTTTCTAGGCTGGTTTACAAACATGCCCTTACTGAATTTACAGTGCACTATGAACCTACCAAATCATTTGACCCTGTATAGTGTTCATAGCCTTTCAGACTTGACAAAATTGTTGTTTGTGTTGTTTTTTGTTTTTGTCTTTGACAGTATGCCACAGCTTTCCATGACTTCTTTGTTTAAAGAGTCTTGATGTTTGAGATTTAATCCTTTATTTAAGAGCAGAAAAATAAGTATAAACAACATTTAGAGTTTTGCATTTTTTAGTAATTTTTATTTAACAATACTTTGCTTTATTAACATTAATCCTAATATTAAAAAATATGAAGGAATTATTAATTATTCATTACATTTAAATGAAATCTTAAAAATAATATTGTGTGGGATATTAATTAAGGTAATTATTTAAAATCACAGTTAATATAGCAAGTCATTTTAATGTTAATAATGAAATGACTAAAATACGGACATAATAATTTTAACACATTTGGCATGATTGTTCATCATCCAACTTCGCTGTCTTGGTCATGTTCCACTGCTGCCACCTGCTGTTTGCTGAAACCAAACACAGTTCCTCCTATAAACTGTAACTTCTGTGGTGTCTGACTGATTATAAATTAGATGCAGATTCATACATTAGCAGACTATTTTTCGTAACTTGTTGAAGTACACTGTAAAATATAACGTGTTGTTTCAACTTATAAATATAAGTCAAAGGGCTGCCTTAAAATTGTAAGTTAAGTCTTTCTTAGAACATACTCTAATGTAAATATGAATCAGGTTTGATTTGTTTATTTAACTTAGACACGCACTGAAATTGAATAATTTATTTGAAGAGTCATCGCTTCATACTGAGGAACTGAACTGTTCTGTAGCTAACATGATGAACTGGTTTGTACCAAATGTACCAAAGTCAGTGCAAAACAACCACATGAAGCTGCCTCCAGAGATTTTAATAATTTGTAGGTGTAAAGGGATAGGGACAGTATTCAATCCTAACCTTTATCATTGTTCACACAGTTCTCACTAGTATGAAAATAAACAACCACAACCTAATGTACAAAATTATTAAAGACTCACCAATGGAATGGAGAGAAATGGGGTTAATGATACAACAACTTCACAAGAGAGCACAGTAAAACCAAAATCATGAACTAAAGAGACTCGTTATTACAGGCCAGCATTAAACTGGTCAAACCCTAGTGTGTATCTATATCATCATCATGGCTCTACACACTATTGTAACACTGATGTCCACGTTTCTGCTGTAAGACAAGCTCTACACACACACAGAGTTACTGGAATTTCTCCTCTCTGCTATTGATTTTTAGCAGGTTTGCAAATGTTTAAATGACGGGCAAGAGACATACAAGCTTTTTCAAATGATCCCCTCCCCTTCTCTCTCCTCCATGCATTAGAGGTCAGGAGACAGGCAGAATATGAGCTGGACGACAAACTGCAGAGAGACAGAAAGCTTGACCAGGATTCTCCAGTGATGAAATCTGTCACTGTCAACCTGATTCATTGAATTTTGTCTTTCATGCTACTGGACACTGTTTGAGCAATGGTCTTTATTAATGGGTATAGGATATGATGTCATGCAGCAAATAAGAGCTCTCAGAAGTACACAATTAAATCCACAGTTAATCAATACTCAGACTGTGATCTATAACACAACAGCAAACTGTGCAGCTACTCTTTTGGTTTGTATCTTCTAATGGTAATTGTATATAAGTATAATTGTTAAAGACTGAATCAGTCCACCGCTGCTTCATGAATCCCACTGTTGGAGTGAGACCAGACAGCAGATACTGCCAGATGTCTCTGTTCAAATCACAGCAAGACTTTCCACTATCCAGCTAATGAAAGATTACTGTGACACTTTATTTTTGTTACAGAATTGATACTGTTATCAATACCTGCCTAATTTTTCAATCCTCTGTTCTAAAATTCAAAGTTTCCATATATGTTGAAATTTATCTTAAAGAACTCAGAACTACATCCTCACAATTACATAGTGAAACAAATATCAGAACCACAACCTTAAAATTCGGTACAGATACTGTCTCCTTTCCATCATAAAGTACGGCTACATGCCTACTAGCAGGCAACACAAATAGCCCTGCCTTTTTTGATTGTTGTTGAGTGCATACATGCACATGCATTAGTACTGCAGTTTTGATCAGAATGAGAAAATTGTGTTTATGTGGAGCAAGACAAATCTAGTTACTATTATTCTTTTTTTAATGATTATAATAGTATATTGACTTGTTGTTTCTGTACTGACTAAGTTACCTCAGTTACAGAGAATGAACACAGTTTGGCTGTGTAAACTCTACTGCTGCATTTATTATTCCAGTGTATTTGCCATACTTTCAACACTGGTGAGAGAAAATAAGAATGACAACATCTTTCTTGATTTAACGTGTGACAAATCCACATGGTGTTTACAGTGACCGGGTTTTTACTGCACCGATCTCTCTAGTACTTTACATCCAGATCATCCAAATCAACTATTCCTATGCTATTGTCATCTTCTGATGTCCTACAAAATAAAGGTTTGCTGTCACAACCTTAAATTATATACCTACAAGCAGTTTTACTTAAAACTCTAGAGAAAAACTCAAATTTCCAGTGAATGTTAAAAGACACATTTGCTTTGAATATTTCAATGATCATGTTTATAATGATTAAAATAACAAAGAGCTTGGAGAATCTGATGGACAATATTGATAGTCTCAGGCAGCATCCAACCATTAACTATAAGAGCACAGGAAAGTCAATACCTGTCTTAAGAGGACTAGAAAATGTTAAAAAGCATGTATGTCAACATGAAAGCATGTAAGGTGAAGCTGTATATTAAATATGAAAGGAAAGCGATGATGAGTTGTAACTAGATTTCTATCTTCTTGTCCACTTGTGATTCAGTGACAAGCAGCAGTAATAAGAAGTAATTGCGTTATCTTGTTGGAGTCCCATCCTCTTCATCCTCTTAATATTGATTCAGACACACCGCTGTGATTTCCTGTTGGGCTGTCTTTACATCATGAGCCGATGAAGTGTAAAACAGCGTCGACTCACATCCTGCTGTCTCACACAGGAAAACAAGCAAATGAAACAACACTGGAAAGGAAAAGATGCTGCTGCTGTTTATCACATCACAACAGTAACAGGATGATGTGTCATTACGGCACTGAGTGCAGAAAGTGAATTATTATTCCTTCAGAAAATAATTTGTGTAAATGTAGTTTTTCCATCAGTGAATGTACCATTAGTATGATGGTCAATGTGTTTTTACATTAAAGTCATGGTAAAGGTACACATTTACACAATTCATTGCTATGTAACAATCCTTTCACAATGTTAGAAACAACTGTTTTTCATATCCATATCATGAAAAGTTCAGCCATCACTTCTTATAGGATGTGATACCTTGTTTTTAAAGATTATATGGAAACAGGAACCACTGGCTTGGCCAGTACTGTATGCTGATGAGCATCTGTGTAAACTATCTACTCCTATACAGCTCTTTTCTAACCTATTGGTGTTCAAACCACATTCTCATTAACCCGATCGCACACACACTCACACCGATGGTGGAGCTTCCATGCTGCTAGGCTGTATCACCTTGGGGTTTAGTGTTGCCCAAGGGCACTTTGACATATGAGCTGGGAATCAAACCTCCAACCCCTAATTGATGGACAACAGCTCTGCTCAGCTTCCTGAGGCCACAGCTGTTTGTTGAGTTGTGCTGTAGTTATCAGCAGGTTTTCCTAAACACAAGCATTTATAACATGTGCACATCCAGGATACAAGGGCTGCAGTTGTGCATCATATACATTGAGATTGTATGTATTGAATGCAGTGATCAGCCCGGCTTGGGTTACAGTCTTTCTAATCTGACCGAGAGGAGAAACCTCTGTGGATGCACCTTGCTTGCGGGAAGTGGAGCAACTGTGGGCATAAATAAATCTCCCTTGAGGAAAGTCGATACAGCAGCTCATGTGTCCACAGCAGATGAGTACCCAGGCCCGTCTGCTTCTTTGTGGCTACACTGTGTATGTGACACAGAAAATGTGGGGGAGAAGTACTCAAAGAAGTAAGTACCACAAAGACAGAAGTTCTGTATTTCAAATATTTCAAAGAAGTTTTACTTATTTTAAAAGACATCAACTGAACAAGAAAATGTTGAAGTATATTTTAAAAGTGTCAAACTAATAACAAACATGCATATACACCCAAAAAGTAAAAGCTAAAGTTAGCTTAATTCATGTTAAGCTACTTAGAATACTTACTTGGTTAGAAATAAAGTGCTAATGGGAGCATTCAAGCAAATCTTTTAGAATTTATCTTCAACTGCTTATACTAAGTCTCCAGAGTCAAATTCATTTTTAATTCAGTTCAGCTCATGTACACATCCTGCACTGTGTCTTGTAAACCCACAGAATGTGAGCTCATATAATGATACAATTGCAAATAAAGCTAGTTTAGCTAGTGAGTTATTAATCTTATAAACTGAAAATATAAGTTTGGACTAGGAACCAACTGAACATACAACTGAACTAACTTAATCATTATCTGGCAAAAAGTTGTGCCACCAGAGTCTAGAACTGATCTAATTATAAGTTTTACTTTGGAGAGGGGCTTATTGTCCATCCTATTTGTATTTATAAAGTACACATTAAACCTACACATTCTATCCTTGTATTTACATTTGATGTAAAGTTTGGCAACACACAATAATTTTACCATGTAGTCAGTAAGTTTGTTGTTGTTGTTGTTGTTTGTTTTTGACTGCTGCTTGTTGTTCTTTTGTTTGTTTTCTATATAATTCTATGTAATTGTATTGTTACATTCTGTGAGGCCTTAAACCTTACAATGCAAAGTGCCTTGAGATGACTTTTGTTAATGGTATAAACAGCCAAACTACAATAATCAATACGTTGTTACTTTACCTGTCAGTTTCACCTCACACAGAGAATCCACTTCCCCTGCCAGTCCCCTACACCTGCTTTACAGGGGACCTCTGCAGTGTAGTTGAACTTTTTGGATGTGCATTGCATTAGGTGCAAAGCTACCACAATTTAATAGCCCACAGAAATCGTTTTTGCTACATTCTCATAAAATGTAAAAGTTCTTTGAGTCAAATTTGACCATGTGGTATCTAAAGTGAGAGGTTGTAAAGGTCAAATACACAAAAATGCTTAAAGACAGCAATAGCTCTTATTACATCTCCTTAAGACTTAAATAGATACATGTTACAAGTATAAGACATCCAGTGATATCTGGAGACAAGGGGTGTAACTGTTAATGTTAAAGTTCATGTTAATCATTACTTTGGGGAGGACAGGAAAGACTCAGCCACTGTGGACACACTTTAGTTCAACATGTCCCTATATTCTCTAGGGGTACCATCATTTTTGTCCACATAAAATATTTATTTTCAAATATTTATTTATTTACACTTTATGAATTTCTGTGATTGTCTTTTCTATTCCAGCCAACATTAATTGCTTTTTTGGCTACTTTTGTAGCAATCTGAAAAAACAGTATTACCATGTTATCGTCTTATAAATTGAATGTTTCCTGCCAGGGAGAAGAGAGCAGCAAGAAACTTGATAAAAGGTTTCTATTTGTACTTCCTGTCTGAACCTGATAGTTGTTTGTTTTAAACATGAGCAACAATTGTATCATGGCTACAATGTTCACACACACACACACACACACACACACACACACACACACACACACACACACTGAACTGCACTGGACACTCAGTTTGTTAACAGTGTAAAAGGAAGCATATTTAAAGTAAATAAACTGTTAAAGGTAAGATAAAAAATGAATTAGATACAGTAATTCTCACAACCCACCATTTCTCTAGCAGGAGCTTAAAATAGTCCAGTGATACTGCTCCCAGTCTTCAAACTGTGTGAGAAAAGGTCACATTTGGGTGAGAATTAGACTGCTGCTCCTGCCCAAAATGAACATATTAAAAAATGTAAACTAACCAAATTTATATAATTTCACAAAAGATGTAACCTATTTATGTGTATCCAGTGCTGAGGGCAAACAAACTGCATCTGAGACTGTAACACATGTCAATGAAAACTCTAACAGCCTTGATATAAAACATAAGCAGAGCATAGAGTATCCACTCATTCAGAGCAGCATCAATTATTCATAAATGTTCCTGTTCGCTGTACTGCTCCAGGGATCAATGTCTGTGTAATGTGGACTGATTCGAGCCTATGGTCGGGTCCTGGATGCTGTAGGTTAATGGGCCGACTGGATTCCACTCACTGCCTGAGGCACTTCCTGAACATAACTCTGTACCATACCTCACTGACACACCTTTTTGAGACAACAGTAAGTTGTGAGGGATTCTGAAGGAAATCTTAAAAACCTGGAGTTTGCCCATCTGTGTCCGTCAGTGTTTAGAAATCATTAGTAGTCCAACATGTAGCTGTCAAAGTGAGATGTGAGGTTAATGGGAGAATTTGTTTTATTGGATTGTCAGACTTTTGTTTACAGTATCAGATATACAGTTACACTGGCAGCCATACGTGCATCATTCTGGTACAATCTGTCTAAAGAATCTGATTCCAGAACAATGGAGGCTTTTTGTGTTTTCTGTGTTTTCTGCCCATATATATTTGAGCCCCTTGAAATGGAGGTGTTCTGCTTCGAAAGGCTGTAATTGCAAAATGGTAAATGCCATATTTTTGCGAAGCCACTTAATTTTTTTATCACTTTCAAATGTGCCTAATTGTTTTTTCATAAAATTGTACAACTAGATTTTGAGTCATGGCAAGAAAGAAAGAAAAATTGCCATGACTCAACTTCCAGATAACACCTGGATAACTGAGAATATTCACAGACTTAAAATGGACTTAAAAATTTTCTCAGTTTAATCATTTCATATGTTTTCCATGTTCTATTGTGAATACAATATGAGTTTATGAGAAGATAGAGGCAGGAGAATGCTGCCTAATCTGTTAGGAAAATACAGATACTTAAGATTTGAATATTACACATTAAGTCAAACACTTAAATCCAGGCTTTTAAGGGCACCACTGAAGTCCTTTGTATGGTTTCCTAGAAGATAAAACCTTAACTGTGAAGTTAACATTTGTGGACTGGGGTGAAATATCTTGACAGATAGTGGATGGATTGACATAAAATTTGGAAAATACATTAATGTCCCTACAGGCAGTGGTGATCCCTTGATTTTTTACTTTAAGATTAGGTCAAATCCAATTATTTGGTTTACATAAATTCCTGATAGTGGCATTCCCATCAGCTCTATTGTGCTGCACATTACCATACCAAGTCACTTATTCCATCCATCCATTTTATGGGCATGCTGTAGCCTATCCCAGCTGTGATATGGGCAATGTACACCCTGGACAGGTTGCCAGTCCATCACAGGGCAATACACTACTTGAGACATGAAAAACATTATATGCATACCTGCGGAACAGCACTTGTAACTGTGAGCAAGTTGGCATTCGGCACAAAGTACCACTTTTGCTAAGTGTGATTGTGGCCACTCTGAAGAAACCAAAATGGCTATGAAATTTGACAGTGATGTTAATTAGCATTGGCTAACTTTTCTGACCTAATCATTTACTCTAGAGCTTTAGTGTCCCTTCAGCCAAAATTCAGGAAGTTTCATAGTCTACTAGTGTGCTAGTCTAATTCTGAGTTTGCAGTCAAATAAATTGACCTGGTTAATTGGCAGAACATGTGGTATTAGCATCCTGCTGGGCTGTGTGATAATGTGCAGAGCATTAAGTATTCACTTAAGAGGAAGTTGAGTGTCACTACATTATCTGAGATGTCAGGCATTTATTGATGACTATTCTTTATCACTTAGAGCTTAAAGGAAGGACACACTAAACTACTGGGAGTAATATTATTTGTCCAATAGATTGTTTGTGTCATGAATTATAGATCTTCCAAAACTTGCACACTGTGAGTATGACAACTCCTTGATGACTCCTTTCAGCAGTAGACTACTTGCTGAAGGTTTTTACTGGGAAATGTGTTGTTCAATCAATAACTAAAGCTTTTTAAAATGCTTGGTTGTTTCTTACTGGGCTGAAATACTATTTAGACGACATCCTACCAAAGCAGGTATCTGGTAAAATTAACAAGAAGGAATAAATTAAAATAAATAAAGAAAAAATAATTAATTTTGTGAATGAAAAAGCACTGTGACTGCACTGGTTATCTTTTATCTGTTTGGTTTTCTAGGAAATGGAATTTGTCAATGAATGTGTAAAGGAAAGAAGAGGTTGTCGTAGTGCCTGTAACTTGTGACCTCCCTCCCTTTTATCCCACCCACTCCTTTCCTGGCTCAACCTCACTCCCAGCGTTCATTCAGACCCAGCCCTTGTGGAGAGGAAACTGCTGCCCCCTCAGGGATTTGGCATCATAATTATATAGGAAAGAGAGTAGTCTGTCTTCTGTTAGAGCTGGTGAGGCTGTAGGCAGGTCATGCATGGCGACTAATGCACAGCAAACAACTGGTCATAGCGTGGATGTGGAGCTGGTCTTCTGACACTGTGTGGAAGGTAAGATAATATCCTGCATTAATCTGCAAAGGGTTTAGAAGAGCAGAGATTGACAATCAGCCTGTGACATGAAACTTCCTGTTCACAATTTGTTCAGTTAGATTAGATTATTTTCTATTGTCTGTGAGCATCATCATACTGCTGCTGCAAAAATCTCTGTGACTAAACACGTTTTAGATACAGTTAAACAAAATATTCCTCTTGAATGACCGCAGTCTATCGCCACATTAGTTTTAAACCAATGTCTATAGTTTTACAGAAACTGGCTAATTTTTGTTTGCAGGCTGGTTCTGAACTCAGCCTATTAGTTTTATGCCAAACTGCTTAGATAGTAGTCTTGCACATTTCAGACTAACAAAAGTACATTTTTGGTCAGGGTGTTATTTGATGGCTTATTAAATGTTCATTTGCCTTATGCACAACCCCATCAAAATGTTAATTCAGGTATGTATCTATAATACTGCTAAGACTCTGACATCTATTTCCAGAGTAAGAAGAGGAAACAGCAATGTCAGACAAGAAGCCACGAGGCTCAGATACACGTCCCAAAAGTGACCTCCGCAGTTGGAGTGCAGACAGTTATGTCTGGAGAGGGAAGAAACGCAGCCGGAGCTCTCACAATGGGTCGAGTATTGGAGGACTGGAGACAGAGGGGATAGAGGAGCAGGGCGTGAGGTCAACATCCTGTCCGAGGTGGCGCAGAGAGAGAAAGTGTAGCTGCAGTGCTCTTGGGGAATTGACATCGGCAGACATTGATGTGGTTTGTCGGAAGGCCTTGTCAAGGCGCTCTCTACGGCAGAAGTTTCAGGATGCTGTGGTGCAGTGTTTTCCACTGCGCTCTCACAATCACCACCATCATCATTACCACCATGCTCCGGGCTCTTCACGTCCCTTCTCAGTGCTGTTCTGGTCCAAACGTAAGATCCACGTTTCAGAGCTCATGCAGGACAAGTGTCCCTTCTCACCCAAATCTGAACTGGCCAGATGTTGGCACCTTATAAAAAATCACGCAATCAAGGACATGGAGGCTCCCCTCAAACCCAATATGTTGTCTTCCTCTACTTCCCCACCACAGACTCCTCTCTCCTGGGAGGACATTTGCTGCTCCCCTGGGCCTGGAAGCACAAGTCTGGACGACTGGGACCCTTCTTGTTCCCATGGGGGGTCAGAGGGCAGCTGCAGCAACACCGAGTACATCCTGGTGCCAGATCTCCTCCAGATCAACAACAGTCCCTGTTACTGGGGTGTATTGAATCGCTTTGAGGCAGAGGATTTACTGGAGGGCCAGCCAGAGGGAACATTTCTTCTCCGAGACTCTGCCCAAGATGAGTTCCTCTTTTCAGTCAGCTTTCGTCGCTACAGCCGCTCCTTGCATGCACGCATTGAGCAGAATGGCAAGCGTTTTAGCTTTGATGTGCGTGACCCATGTATGTACCGAGATCCCAGTGTGACAGGCCTACTGAGACACTACAGTGATCCAGCCACCTGCCTCTTCTTTGAGCCCCTCCTCTCCCGTCCGCTACCAAGGACCTTCCCTTTTTCTCTTCAGCACCTGTGCAGGGCTGTGATCTGCAGCTGCACCACCTACCAGGGCATTAATAACATACCACTGCCACCTCAGCTCAAGGACTACCTCCAACAGTACCACATTAAATGTGATGGGGCTTGCGCTGTGTGACAGTCCAAAGCAGGACCTACACAAGGCAAACAGAACAATAAAAGGCAAGTTTTCTTCACAAAGAGACACAATCACTGCCAGTGACCTACAAGAGGCTTTGGTGTGGGTAATCTTTGAGGTATAAAGGGTACAGAACTGTTATTTGAAGATGTGCATTTATCTTACTGCATCAGTGCGACCGAATCTACAATGGATCATCAACCTTGTCTAAATCCATCTGCTGTAAGAACAGCAGATACATTTTACACCATCCTAAATGGAAAGGAATTGTTTGAACGCTGGATTTAGGTTTTCATCTTCTGGCCATCTTGAAAGGTACAGGAGTTAGAGTCCAGTTCATGGGACCATGCCACCGTCACAGCATAGACGCTGGACATCTAGGATCCCCAGTGGCCAGGAGAAGAACTGCACCTTTTTATTAAAGGTCTAACATCATTTATGTAGCCTACCTTAATAACATTGCTATGTCCTGATGCTGCACTAACAAAATGTTTAGACTGCTTCCCTAAGGTGGTCCAGAGTGTTCCTTTCCTACATTGCTGTGTATCTAAAAATCTGTTACAGTTACAAAACTCAAACCAAATGTATTTCCAGACCTTGTATGAGCTATGGTAGAAGATGGTGATAGAGAGCTCAGCTAAAGTTTTGCCTGCAACATAAAGTGGGTTCTAGCACTATGTTGTGAATGATTATGCATAAGAGGTAGAGAGACATACTATGATAGACAAACAACTTGGCTCAAATAACATACACGTTATAAATGTCACCTCTTCATGCGATTCAAGAGGCACCTCAACTTACTCAATTCAATACAACCCTCTTCTTCAGTGTAACCACAAGATGGTAGCACAACTGCACTGATCAAGGGTTTGGGAAGACATCTGCTTCACTTGTCTGTCTTTACACTATATATCTTCTTCTCTATTATATCTTCTTAGCTGACCAGCTAATCCAGTTGTAAGTCTGCAGCTTTCACAGGTTTCCTGTAGTTAGTGAAAATGTAATTTTCATGAAGGATAGCTGTTGTTCTCAGCCTCCGTTCTCTACAGCTGTGGGACTGTTCAATAACATTTTCATCTGATACAAGTTTTCCACATTAATGCTTTCCATTCAAATATCAACAGTCTCTCCCTCTCTCATCAGATCAATTTCAAGTCTCCACATACAGTACATCACTCATCAGAATGAGACAGAGGTTTGCCAACAAAAAATGTTAGTCAAGGGTTAGAAAAATAAAGATAGCATTCAGAGTTTGCATATTTAATTTTAGTGATGTCGGTTGATTTGTATGTTAACCCAATGATATTTTGTTATTACAGGTGACACTAAGAAGGAGAAAAGATGGAGGGTGAGCATATAGCCCACATGCAGAATAGTGTTTAAAAGGTTTATTTCACCATTTGGTAAGAAATATTAGCAAGAAATCAAAGTGTCTTTTTTTCAGTTTCATTCGGTCTCTTCTGAGAGTAAAATGTTTGTGAAAGGGTAGATGAATGATTGGTTATATCAGATCACATCTTTCCAGCTTGGTAGGCAACACTTTGAGGTCATGGGGCTTCATTGTACTGGGACTAAGCCACTGTTCTTAAAGTGTTTGTATAACTGTGATGCCCTTTGAGGTACGTTGCTGTATTCCCAACACTTATACATAACCAATAAAAGCCATTTACACCACCTCTGACAGGTTTTTGTCATGTCTGGACTGATTAACTGATTAAAGACTGTATCAAAGTCAGACAGGCATACGATATGGAAAATAATGAAGACGATGATGAAGATTCACTCTGAAAACAATTCATCTCTCTCCCTTCAAAAGGCATCTTTCAACAGAGCAAACTGAGAGATAAAGACATGGACATGCTCCAGTGTCCCAGTAATCCATGAGTCCTTCAGAGATCATGAGCATTCAGAGGCATTTTACAAAATTAGTATATAGTCCTTTCATATAAACAAGAGTGTGATTGATTTTTCTTTTTGTTTTTATTGTTTATCAAGTGAACATGCACTATTTTTACTTTTTACGAATACACAGACTAGTCTTGTTTCAGACTTTTGTCTATCTAACATCCAGTCAATGGACAGAGTTAGGGGCCGCATGTATTGATTTTCCTGAACCACACAGATTAAATATTAATGTTGCCTTGTATGATATGATTAGCCAGCATTATTTTTCAGCAGCTCAAAGCCTATTTCTAGTGTTTCATTAGATTTATGAAACATTAGATGCCCTAATCTGAAAAATGAAACATTAGTTTTTACATCCTGCTTCAGACATCCATGTCTGGCCTAAAACACATATCAGCCTTTTTAGTTTGGTTGTACATGTTCGTGTGTTGAGCCTTGTACAGTGTTAGAGCTCAGCAGTGTAATAGTTGGACACCCAGCTTCCTGTGAGCAGAGTACTTCCTGTTACACTGGTCAATTTCTCCCCTGAGATGCCCCTCAAATAGGAAAGTGGCAGATATGGCAGCTGAGGAAAAGACCAAGAGGTACATGTACTGCATATAAACAGCTGTTCAAGTGACTAAATAATTAAATGACAGTCATTCTTGAGTAAATATTTTATTCTGGGCCTGGATTTAACCTGCCACCCTCACCTCTGGTTCCTTCAGTTGAGTTATTGTTAGGAGGATCTAGTCAGACGGACCTGGACAGTCGCAGTTACAAAAAGGTTATGAATCATTTAACACAGCCTCCACTACAGTATGGGCTAGTATCAGATTTCCATAATTAGCTTTAACTGTGACATGCACATGCGATTAGTAAGGTGACATTTTTATATTGTATTATTTACATTGTTGGTGGAGCAGTACCACTGTGTAGGGCAATTTGCAGGGTTTTAGAGTAAAGGTACAAGAGTATTATCTTGTTCCATTAAGTATCAAGTATTGTTAGCATTGTTAAGAAGTATATGAGGCTATTGATGTATTACTTTGTTTATTACTTTAATGTTGCAGCTGGTAAACATGAGCTAGTTTCTGCTGCCTTGTGCAAAATGTGGGCGGGGCCATGAACTGTTGCGTCATGACGTAGCTGGCGGGAGTTGTGACGCAGCGTTTCCTTGTTTTCAACGCAGCGCGGGAGATTCAGGAGAAGAGGACTAGTGTTAAGTGTGTGGAGTCACCCGGGGAAGTTGTAAGTTGCCATATTCGTCTGTTTTCAAGCTATAACTGGTTCGATAACGTTTGCGCATTGTCTAAGTCAAACGTGTTAAGTTGTATCTGAGCACTGCATAAAACTAGTTGTTGACCTGTACACGGCGCAGACAGCTGAGTTTAGCGCTAGCTCGGCTCGTAAGCTAGCTAACTTTAGGATCCGAAGCAGCAGCGGGATATAACCAAGGCCAGACACCAGCTGTGTATTAGGACTGGATTCAGACACTGATAACAGTTTTTTGGTTTGTTTTCTCAGTCTGGTTGTCGTGAAAATGCCTTGTGAGAGGAAGCCGATGCGCTACGGTCACTCTGAGGGGCACACCGAGGTCTGCTTCGATGAAACTGGAAAGTAAGTCAGAGTCGATAAACACCTGGTGGAAGAAGTAACTTAAAATATAATATCTAAGCCCTTGAGAGACTTTTCCCTTAAATATGACTTCAACCATTAATTGATTACCACAATGGTTGCTGTTTATCTTCCACTAGTGATTGATCAGTGATTGTCTATGGTCAGTAGCACTTTACTGTTGTAACATAACTAGACATGCCACATTTACTGAATAATAAAAACCTATGTTGGTTCAAGGGCACAGCAAAGTCTCTACCAGATGACAAATGTATACAGCTGCAGGGTTATTGTCATATTTCCCACCTCTAACTGTGCACAGTAATTGAATGAACACACTGAGATGTTACCACTAATGTTTCTGCTGTGACACACTGTTAAAGTTGTATGTTTAGTTATCTAGTTGATTGATTTAAAAACCATGTAGACTGGTGACCTGTCCAGGGTGTGCCCTGCCTCTAAAGCAGCTGGAATAATGAATGGAGACAAAATACTTCTTTTTAAAATCTCACATGATGTAAATTTCCTCAGGTTCATTGTCACCTGCGGAAATGATGGTGATGTTCGGATATGGGAGAGTCTGGATGACGACGACCCAAACTTCATCTCTGTCGGGGAAAAGGCTTACTCTCTGGCTCTCAAGGTTAGTTTGGGAGCTTTTGTACATTAGTTCATGATGTTGTACATGTTGTTGTGAATCAACTCGGTGAGATGTGATCATTCCTCCGCAGAACGGCAAGCTGGTGACAGCAAGCTCCAACAACACTGTGCAGATCCACACATTTCCTGATGGTGATCCAGATGGCATCCTGACCCGGTTCACTACCAATGCCACACATGTCACCTTCAACAGCAGCGGCTCGAGAGTTGCAGCCGGGTCCAGGTACTTAACGTAGTAGACTGTAGGCATAGTCTGGAATGACGTTCTGACGAAATATGTGTGTGATTAGTAATCTATACATATTCAGTGCTGTGAAACAGTATTTGCCCCCTTCCTGAATTTTTTATTTGTTGCACTTAAATCATTCAGATCAGCAAACAAATGTTGATATTACACAAAGATAACACAAAAAAAATACAAAAGACAGTTTTGAAATGATGATTTCATTTCAAGGGAAAAAAATGGTCCAGACCTGCCAAGCCCTATGTGGAAAAAGTAATTGCTCCACTCTTGCTAAATAATAAAGGAAATGCGATAACCCAACTTTTTTTGGAAAGCTGAGTTCAATTCCACCAGCCAGACCTGTTGAATCAATAAATCACTCAAATGTTATTTAAGAACATACAACACTACTGCTGCTACTCCTAAAATGAATAAATAATTCTATAATACAATTGAGTATTTAGCAAACATTGAGGTTTATTTTGTTTCTTTCATTCACTGATTTGACAATTTGTACTCATGTTGGTTCACAGCTGATGCTGCCTTTCCCTCAGTTCTGTGAACACAAGTGTACACACATTTATTCATATTTTCTCTGTTTCTCAGTGACTTTATGGTTAAAGTGGTGGAGGTGTCGGACAGCAGCAAACAGAAAACACTCCGGGGCCATGACGCACCTGTCCTCAGTGTCACTTTTGACCCCAAAGATGACTTTTTGGTGGGTAAACCCTCTCTCCAAATGCAACACAGTGTTTGTGTGCTGATGTTTTTTTGAAGATGTTTTGTTCCCATGTAAACCCAAAATCATAACTTTTCAGCGTTTTTAAAGCCAGTCTTAATTCAGTACGGTTACATATGTTACATACATGACATAAGATAGCTGTTCTCTTTCCATTAAGGTATCAATTGCAAATGCAGCTTTGGGTTGATTATATTTAATCTAATCCAGTGTTCTTATAACAGTTAAAGTATGTAATCTGCGCTCTCTTTCAGGCATCTGCCAGCTGTGATGGCTCCGTCGTGGTGTGGAATATTGAGGAACAGGTGCGTCAGTGTTTCAACTTTTTTTTTTTTTTTTTTATATATAAACATAACCTTTGTTATCTTTTTATTTTCCCTTGCACTCAATCTGGCCAGTCTGTCTGAGGCTGATCTGCTTTGTGTCCATTCAGACCCAGGTGGTGAGCTGGCCTCTGCTGCAGAAGGCCAATGACATCAGCAATGCAAAGTCTCTGTGTCGACTGGCCTGGCAGCCAGGGCAGGCCAAGGTCAGTGAAACGAATCCTAGACTCATTCATTGTCTTCTCCATGACTTCTGCTTCCTTAGTGCAAAATGCATCAGTGATAAATCAGTGTAAGATTTTTGTAACAAAATGGTAACAAAAACATTGTCTGTGTGTTCGCTCAGTTTTTGGCAGTTCCTGTAGAAACCAAGGTGCACCTGTACGAGCGAGGGTCCTGGGACCATGTGAGCACTCTGACTGATGATCTGCTCACACAGGTGAGATCCAGTCATGGTTAAGTCATCTTTAGTAAATTATGTAATTTTGGGTTGTTTAAAAAACACAGAATCTTTGTTTTTCAGAAATACAGAAAAGAAGCATGACTTGGATCAGTAGTGAATGGTTCATTGTTTAATATGTTAAGTGTGGTTGCTGTTGAATTCTGTCAAAACTGACATGCAATTTAAAAGTGAGCTGATTTAAGAGGCAGAGTGTATTTTGAGTTTCCTCAACATTGTAATCCTTAGCTCTCATCCATGTTAGCTGTGCGCATGACAAAATTTTAAGCTCAGCAGTTGGACATTTCTTGCCAAAGTGCATATTGTGAGTCGTTATTCCCATCTCTCCTGAAGATTTTGTGTACACAAGCTTGGACCCTTTATGTATTATGGATTTTGTAATGCATTTGTTATACAGCTCTTCTGTTGAATTGTGTAATTATACATCTCCCCTCTTCCAAACTCACAATCTGATGCCACCAAAATCACGTCCTCTGTAAACTATAGTTAGTCTAAAATTTACAAAACTACATCATCAGTAGATCAGAAGGTTCAGTCTGCCAGTGGTCTTAATGGAGTCTTCATTTTTCTATCCTTGTTTTCTCTGCAGCCCATCAACGTGGTGGCTTGGTCTCCATGTGGTCAGTTTCTGGCAGCTGGGAGTGTGGGCGGTTTACTGACAGTGTGGAATGTGAACAGCAAGCTGTGTGTGGAAAGGTATGCAATAAAGAGAGGTCCAAAAGTTAAGAATTCAAAGAGAAGCATTGGCACATCACTGGTCAAATTTTAGCTCCGGTGTAGAAGTTACAGTGTTACCAACAGACCAAAGGGATGTCTGCATTGTTCGTATGTGAAGAGTCTTGTTGAGTGGACATTGAAATCCTTTTGAACTGCCCCTTTGAGGCCATTATAGTTGGATGGACTGAAGAACATTTAGAGAGTGATGGATGCAAAATGTAATGTTGAATAATCAGCTTTAAATGTGCTGGTAGGTTCATTTTACCACTGTAGAGAGGAGCATTTGGCTGATTGCAGAGAGCTAGGCTAAGTGGCTCCTGCTTTATATTGACTGTGCAGATGTGACAGTGCCATTCATTTCCTCTCCTCTCTCTTGACAAGAGCATAAAAAAAGTAATTACTACAGTTGATTTTCTCTCTGTTCACTTACCCCTGCTGCAGACAGAAGCACGAGAAAGGCTTCACAGTGTGCGGTTTGGCCTGGCATCCATCAGGCAGCCAGATTGCCTACACAGACACAGAGGGCTGCCTGGGCCTGCTAGATGGACTCAGCACCTCCACATCTGACACAAACACCAAGGTACCTCTTAGACAGCACGGGATTCAAATGTTTTCAATTCATATGCACTGTACTAGCTACAGCATGATAAAGGCACAAAACCAAACAAGAAGCTGTTATTTTTAAGTGTAACTCTGTCACTGAATTTTCAGCAAGCACCAGTGAAAAAGACAACAAAAGACTATGACGACCTGTTTGATGATGACGATGACAGGCTCATGGATGAAGGGCTAAGTGACACCAACACACCAGTTAAAATACCAGTTGCTGGGGCTGATGAAGACGAGGATGATGATTTCCTCATGCCTGCAACAGGGCGGGTGAGGAACAGAGGGGTGATCCTGGATGATGAGAACTCAGTGGGTGAGTGAAAGGATGATAAACAGAGATAAAAGTGTCTGATTACAAACTGACTCAACAACTTCAGTTAGATTCTCTAAAGCTATTTGAGCCCAAGGGTTCATTCTTTCAAAAGATCGTCCCCTATTTGTTATTTGACAAAATTATTTTCTCACCTGTTAAAAACTTTCGGGATCCCAAGTTTGCTTGTGTGTCGTTTAGACACAGGCTCACTGAAGCTCGGTCAGGACAAATTTGGCGGCGACGATGATGATGACGAGACAGGGAGTGCTGTAGTGCCTGCAGCTGGCCCTCTGGTGCCCATGCGTCCCATCTATGAGGGACCTTTGCCAACGCTTCCCCAGAAGGCCTTTCAGCCAGGCTCCACCCCCGCTCACCTCACACACCGCTTCATGGTAGGATGCACACTGACTGATCGATCCCATGTTGAACTAAAATGCTGTTAGTGTGTGTTGAGTGAAGACTTGGAAGTTGGTACTGCTGCTAATCTTTAAATATAAACCTGTAGATAAATTGAATTAAATGGTGTTGCCTTTTTTTTTTTTAATCACATCAAACACTAACACTCAAACTGTGCCTCAGATGTGGAACTCAGTGGGAATAGTGCGAGGCTACAATGACGAGCAGGACAACGCCATCGACATTGAGTTTCATGACACAGCTGTGCACCACGCCATGCACCTCTCAAACTCGCTGGGCCATACTATGGCCGATCTTTCCCAGGAGGCTGTACTGCTGGCCTGCCCTAGCACAGATGAGCTTGCCAGGTAAATCTCCTGTCATTTGACAACCTAGCTCCTTAGGTGAAATAAAATAAAATAAACTAGATGTTGGTTGTTTATTTATTGTTGTTTCATGTTAAATACATGGAAAGAACAGAGCCTGAGGCTGTAGCGTGTCCTGTGTATGTGCTTTTTTTATTTATACTGTTTCAGTAAATATTTTAACCTGCTCTTGTCTCTCTCAGTAAGCTGCAGTGCCTCCATTTCTCATCTTGGGACACCAACAAGGAGTGGATGGTGGACTTGCCAAAGGGCGAGGACGCGACAGCACTGTGTCTGGGTCAGGGCTGGGCAGCGATCGCCACCAGCACAATGATGCTCAGACTCTTCTCCATCGGAGGAGTTCAAAGGGAAATCTTCAGTCTGGCAGGACCTGTGGTCTGCATGGCTGGACACGGAGAGCAGCTGCTCATAGTTTACCATCGGGGTTAGATTCACACACCACTGCTTTTTTGGGGTTTTTTTGTTTGCTTTTGTTTACATCCACTTTTTTATCAAATAATCATCTTTAAATAGGATATAAGATTTGGCATTAGTCTGTAATTGCGCTTGTCTATGAAAGTGCCCATCTCAAATCATCTTGCCTCTGATGTCAGCAATGTCAAATTCACTGACTGACTAGATGATGTTTTTGCTTTTGGATGAATCGTTTGAGTCATTTGTTGAGTGAAATGCCATAGCCTTCTGATGACAACAGTGTGATAATTCTCTTTGTCTTATTTGATAAAGTATTGATTGTGCAAAACAATTTAATAACATCACTGGAAAATGTTCTAAACATGAAAATAATCCTTGGCTGCTGTTAGTCGTGTTTTTAATGTTTGCCACTTAAATCATTTGTAACAATTGTTAGAGACAGAGCACTTGAGTTATGTCTTATGGGTTATTCCTATTTTTATTGGCCTCACTGATGGATTTAAATATGTAATTGGTGATTTTTGTTGTCTTTAAGCTCTGACGAGGCCTTATAATGTTGCATGCGTTTCATTTAATGTCATTAGGGACTGGTTTCGATGGGGAACAGGCTCTGGCTGTTCAGCTGCTACAGTTTGGTCGAAGGAAGAGGCAACTCATAAATGGCGAACCTCTCCCACTATCTCACAAATCCTACCTGTCCTGGCTTGGATTCACAGCTGAGGGTCAGTCAAGATTTTTTTCTTTATACGAAATACAGATGTGAACAATATAATTGTTTCCGTCCCACTACAACCATATTTTTGGATTTGAAGATGACATCCTGCTTGTGTTGTGGTTTTCAGGCACCCCTTGCTACGTGGATTCAGATGGCATGGTTCGGATTCTGAACCGGTCTGTGGGAAACACATGGACACCAGTATGTAACACCAGAGAAACCTGCAAAAGCAAATCAGATCACTACTGGGTGGTCGGAGTGCACGAGAACCCTCAACAGCTCAGGTGAAATCTCTGCCTGGTGTTCATTTTTCTCTTTATTATCTTGTGTTGTGTTGGAGCCACAAAGGAAATGCTGAAAATTTTAAGGATTTGTCAAATTGAATGATCTTCTATTTTATTTTTTTTTAATTTTTTTTATCAGGTGTATTCCATGTAAAGGCTCTAGGTACCCTCCCACCCTGCCCAGACCTGCTGTGGCCATCCTGCCCTTCAAGCTGCCTCTGTGTCAGACGACCACAGAGAAAGGACAGATGGAGGTAAATGGTTCAGCAATAATTTCTTTTTTTTCCCCTGTTGGCATAAAGAAGATTATATTTGTAGTCTTAGATGCTTGAAATAG
>OMLM01003276.1:47312-59132 GCA_900302695.1 Helostoma temminkii | reverse complement strand
TAGGAAAATACCTTCTTTTGGTCCTTACTATGCAGCAAGTACTAGATATGTACATACACACACAAGTTTTACAAGGTAGACCCCGATAATAGGAGGGATGGATATGTCCCCTCTCCACTTACCTGGTTATCCAATTACTATATAGTGGGGGCAGCTACAACACTTTCATCAACATCCACCCACTCTTTCTGGATTTTCCTACCCTGACAACATCTCTGGTTATGTTCTGCAACCACTGCTGCAGATCTACCACCACTGGTGGTCAGATACATACATTCCTAACCACATTTTAAACCGTTTGACTAAATCTTCCGCAGACTGTTGACTGGTGTAAACCACATGCAGAGCTGGGGAGTAGAGGAGGCCTGCTTGACTCTGTCACACTTCCTCCCTCCCTCTGAGTTTAGCTGCTTTACTCATCCAGGTCCTGGCCTGTCCCATCTAAGACAGATTGAAGGACACTAAAATGCAGCTGTGATAAATGGTGACGAGCCTAAATGTTTCAACAAACATGTATAAGCACATTTCTATCCCATGTGGCTTTGGAGACATCTTAGGTGGAAAGTACATACTTTAGTATGTAATGGTATCAGTGCTGCAACTAACAATTATTCACATTCTCAGGTAATTAATCTTCCATTGATTTGACCTGCAAAATGTAATAAAAAAATGAAAAAATACAATTTTCACAATTGCATCTCTTTAATGTCCAATATAGCCGACTGCCTTGAAAACCTATGGCAGATATTCCACAAAAACTAAACATTCTTGTGCTAAATTTGAAGATTATCAAATTATTTTTGATATTATTATAATTATCAAAATGCTTTTCTGTTTATTAACAGCTATAAATTGTATAATTCATTAAATTAATCTGCACTGTGATTAAGACAAATTTCTTTAGGTGTTAGGTGACTATGTTCCCTGATTCTATGCTTCCAAAGTGAAAATATTTTAAGTTGCTTACTTCATCGATGCAGACAAATGATGGAAATGAGTATATTAATCGGATTTGCTGGGGTCGGTCGCACTGACTGATGTGTAGTGACTTGTAGTGCTCCTACAGTTAGTGCACGGGAATATCTGCAACATCTTTTTTCAACACTGATTTGGATACAAAAAGATTTTCCTAAAACATTTTCAAGATGCATACACATCATGTCTACAAACTTTAAACACAAAGCACAGACTTGCGGCCAGTTCCACCAGCAGCTTGTAAGTTCAAAATTGGCCTGTTTATGGTGTATTTACCAAGTACAAAAATCACTAAATGCAAACTAGGTCTTACAAGCTGTTAGTTAATAGTTACACCTAGTAGGTGTAACTGCTGTACAGCCAGTTAACCACCTTCTAAAGCCTATTTAATGGGAAACTGTGTAAAGAAAGACCTGACCATAAAACTAAGAAAGGACTTTGAGATCATAAAAGCTAAGATGCCTGTATTTTTAAGTCAAAACCAACATTTCAACCATGTGTAAAGTATAATGCCCAACCAGATGCAGCACACATTTTTCCAAGTTAATGTAAACATATGAAATTAATATTTGATAAAGGTTTGTGTTGCCTTTACAAAACAGAATATTTTAGATCCATTATTATTATTTTATCTGTTGTTATTATTTTATCAACAATTTAAATGGATATTATGTTTAAAAAAAATACAGCAATTAAGGGAATCAGTGTCATCTAAACCCTGAACAAAAAAAAAAGAAAAAATTGTAAGTGAAACATAGGGCACATTTTGTGCGTTTTTCCTACTATTGTTGCATTCAGAGAGGAGTAAAACGTTTACTTTACATTCACTCACTTAACACTTTAAATTTACATGAATACAGTGGTGTAAAGCTGCAATACATCACATGAAGGATAAGCATACAGCACAGTACACCTCAAGCTTGTATGTAACATAGGTTATAAGATAAACAAACTTTGATCTCGTATTAAAATCATACTGAGAATACTGTAAATGGCTCTTTGCATTACAATTAAGAACATTTAGAACAAATGTTATATAATGTATAAGGTTAGACATTATTAAACATGTAATATGTAATAGTAAAGCAGAGCTTACATGCTTTTTATTAAATCATGCACACTGATTGTGGTTACACTACTGACAAGAATGTTGTTTTACATGACTTGATAACCATGTACAGTATAGACTGTGGTAAATTTAATAGGATGTTACAGGTTACCTATAAATGTGCTACTGCTAAGTTTCTAGAGGACAGATACTCCAGTGCAGGATATGTTAAATATTGTCATCAGTCACAGTTTGTTCGTAATGAATATAAAGGACAGAGAAGCTGATCTCTGTACATCAGATGGATCAGAGGTTTTCATTTGGCCAGACATGACAAGCAGCTCTAGAGTCTGCACATTTCACATTTCCCTTCAACTCAGCCTCTTGTGATGTCTCTGTGACTTTGGATGTCTGTTTGCTTACAGTCCAAAATTTCCAGCGCTTCTGATGTATTACTTGCATTTAAGTGTGAAAAAAGGCACTTTCAATGTGACAAATCTCTACCAGGATCTTAGCATTATTATTTTATTGTTATTTATGCAGCTACAAAGCAAAAATTCATAGGTATGTTGGCTACCTTGATAGTGACCCAACAGGGTGTCATCACTGTCCAGTAAGACTTGTCACAGCAAACTGTGTCTGCAAATTGTGTTGATATCTAGGGATGCACCGATCCGGGTGCACTGGAACTTTTATCAGTTCAAATAACGATACCTGGACTATGTATCTGCTGATCCCCGAGCCATTGTTCACATACTTTGTTGCGTAGTTTGTGTCTGTGTGGAGGGTCTAAAAACGTCGGCCACATAACGTGATGAGAAAGACATGGAGTCTTCTGATGAGAAAATGATAACTATGTTACTGACTGCACGGTGGATGGCACTGAAAACTGTAAATGGTAAGTGAGGCCATTAATCAAGCACTGCCCCCTTTGGATTTAAGTACGATTGCATGAGGCACATGCGTCACGTTAAAAATGGGCGACATGCACAAGCGACGCTCCAAACCTACGTTTCGTGTCAAACCGTGTGGTTAATAGCGAGTACATCTCCAGCCTAAGCTGGAGCTACAGAGCTACATAACATCTACAATGGACACATTTCAGTTGTGTTTTTGAGTTGTTGCTCTGATAGAACAGGCACTATTTTAACCAATACAGCACCCTGTACAACAGCTTTCACTAACTTTACTTCTACTAGCCACACAAGGTAACTGTGTCACCCCACACAAATAACATATCATTCCCATTGGGCCAACAGTGCAATGCATCATAATTTCCTCAAAACATACAATTAAGTGTTTTTTTAAATAATATGTGTAACATACAATTACACTAAAGCTGCAGCACAATCCAAGACCCTGCAGTATAACTAGCAGTGCAGTGGTCTGATTTTTTTCAGTTCCAATACGGATACCTGAACCGATACCGCCCAGTTGTTGAATTTAACAGTATACTTTGTCTTGTGGATGACAATGAGGGCATTAGCCTTGACTTAAGCAGTGCTTTCCTGACTTGATAAAACAAAATAAAATTAACACATGGATAAAAGTAGTGAACAGTCATTTATTATTATAATAATAAACAATTGCGCAATCAGCAGCAACTGGGAATGGCTTTTGAAATAAATAGTAATCTTCCTTATGAACATTTAGTGCAAGCAGGAATTCAAAATCCAATATATTAATCAGACACGTACAGGATCCCTGAACACAGCTAGACATTACCCAAGTGAGCTTTATGTGAGAACACAAATATCCAAGTCAGACGACCTGGACTTTATCCCGTGAGCCCTGCTAATACAAAGACCAGGTAATGTCCGAGTGTGATCTCCACTATGTCATGTCATGTCATTCCTCCCACACATTCTACAAAGACACTGAAAAAGGTTTAAATAGAAAGCTATTCATGCCTTCGCAGTGAATGAACCAAACAATTTTAGATTAGAGCATCCCTAAGTGTAACACAAAAAAAAGCAACATTGTACCCAGTTTTGTCAAGATCTAACACTAATACACTAAAAGTCATGCAGACAGTTAATATTATGCATATCAAATATTTACAGTGGGAGTTTCAGCAAATTTATTTTACAGATCAGTGGTGAAATGCAAAATTAGCAGATTCATCTGCAATAGTCCAGGGCTATGATATCTTTCTGCCTAGTCAAAATGAAAACACTAAGGATTATGTCGAATTGTAGGCATAAATCTTCAATGTGCTCAAATGACATTTTAACTAACTCACAGGAACTATGCAATGTATAAGTGGGGGGACAGGATTTGAGCCTCAGAGGGGTGGAGAGTGCTTAAATACTCTCCCATCCACAAGTCATCCTGTTTGAGAGCGGGAACCACTGACTTGCTCCTTTCACCTCTACTGACCAAGAACAAAAGTATCATTCAGTTAAAATGGATTCAGGGCACCAATGGTGAAGCAGGCAAGCTCCACCAGCAGAGTGCAAGAGCCCTGACACCACCCCTCTGATATCCCCCAAGTCCCAACCTTGTTCACTTTATGAAAGCATTTAATGTAAGTGAGATGTAAGCTGCTGCTGCTGCCTTAAAATGCTTAAAATTAAAGTGTTTATGCAGAGTTTGTGCCAAAAATGAAACGTGTGCAAAGACTCGGTAGCAGGTAAACGACATACCTTAAGGAGTGTTTGCTTTGTTACTGGCTGAGGTGCCTCCACTTTTCTCTCATCTGCTTTTCTGTGATGGGGCTGTTTCCATTACAGAGACCAAAACTCGAGCCCCTGTGGGCTGTAGGTAAGAGTCCACTCCAACACTGTCATATGATTTATTGTAAACTGAGTGGTCTCCCATTACCGTACGTTCTGTTTATGCTATTAAAAGTGAATGTGTGTTTGTATCTTTAGACTTACACAGTTTTGTTCCTGTTGTTGGCACCGACTACGCTAGATTTTCTGTTTCTACACCATCATATTGATTCCAAAGGCATGATAAGTATAAACAAATCTGTATGTGCTAAGTTCAAATATTGTAATTACAAAACACTTTTTTTCTGTAACACATCAGCACGCCATTGTTAGTGCATTAGCCCTGAAAGAAGGAGTCCTTGCAGCTGCAATATGTCTCACTAATCCATCATGATCCCTAACCCCAGTGCTTCACATACAAAAGACGGAGGGAGAGGGAGAGGACAACTAAAGTTCAAGAGACCAGGAGAACAAATGAGAGTGGGACAGAAAGGAACAAAAACCTTTCACATACTTTTCTCTCATACTTTTTATACTTTGAAAGATAGCACAATCTTGAAAATAACATCAAATAACAACAATGTCAGCCAGCAGAGTGGCAGTAAGGGGTATGATATCATTTTATGAAAACATTGTTTCATGTGGAGATGTCAGACTTCCTCTAATACACTGAAGTATTTTTTTTCCCCAGAGGAAAAAGTATGCAGAGAGTTTCAGCTGTAAGGAGTTGGCCTAGTGTGACATGTCTTGACAGTCTGGTGTAGGAATCCAAACCCTGTGTTTATTTTACCTAACACTCTCTTAACAATGGTGATTTCAAGTGGCACAATATCGCCTCTGGTGTAGCGAAACTTTCTTAAAAGGTGGCAAAACAGTGGTATCCAGAAACAAGACCAAACAAATACACTTTAACAGTGTGATACTGGACCATACAACACATGATAAATGAGAGAAGTGAGTGCCTATTCAAAACTCAATCGTCATCATTTCTTCTATTTGTTTTTCGAAGAAGCACGGTAATTACAAAAAGCCACGATAAACTGCTGATTTCAGTGCTGTTGCTTTTGTGGTTACAGTAGTTCATGATTAACCCAGAGGCTGTGAGAAGTTGCTCTATGGGGCAATCATCAACTGTATATGAAACACTCTATTAAGCTCTAACCTGCCTCTGTCTCCTTGCTCTACTTTTTATGAAAAGTATAACCCGAACTTGTAGCAGCACTTAAACTCTGCTGACTCTTAATTATGTTGTACTACAGCACTGGGAATAAGGCACTGCTGGCTACAATTCATGCAGCATTACTCACCCAAATCTAGCCCCGTGACCTCAGCACACCCTACATTACTCCATCATTTGGTCACACGATGTTCCCTACCAAAACTTGATGGCAAACAAAAAATCACAATGTTATGTTTTAAGTTGCTATCAAGCAGCAGGTCTTTAAAGGTTCTCTTGTGATACCTAAAACTATCTGAGTGCCTGTAAAAATAAAATGTTTGTTAGGGGATCAAAATGGGGAAATGTTGGATATAAATACTGATTGGCCACAAACAAAGATCTCACAATTCTCTGCTTGAATAAACAACCTGCTGCTGGTCAATAGTTTTGTTTTTTTTTTTGCTGAGGTCAAACACAGAGCTAAACCACATCATACTGATCATAAAGTGGATGTGCTGAAATATTTGCCAGTTAACGGAAATCCTGGTTCATCATATAATCATTAATTCATTGACATAAAATATTAACTGACTGTTAAATGTGAGATTTTGGAGCTTTTATGTGTTTTAGTCATTAATGAATTCAGTATCTTTTTTTATTTTAAACCACCGGCTGGACAAATTTGTACATGTTACCTTGCATCTGGAGACTTGTAATGGGCGTTTTACATTTTTATACGCACATTTTATAGACTAAATGCAGTGGCTAGTTATCAGTTAATCTGCAGATTGCTCTCCATGTTAAAAGAAGATGACAAGTTCAAATTGCTGATTTATCCATGCAATAAAACAAAAGCCCCAAAATGGGAAAAATTATTGAAAAAAAAAAAATCTTGCATTTGTTAACTATCAAAACAGCTGCAGATAAGTGTTCTGCAGATGGAATAATGGACTTATTGCTTCAACTCCACAATGACTTTCAATAATAGCTGTGCACAAAACAAATCTGCAGTGTTTTCTGGTTGCAAATGTTAGGATCTTGTGTTTTTTTATGATTTGTCTTTTGGACTGTTGGTTGAACAAAACATCTGCAGACTTTCTACTTATCATTTACATAGTTTTCTGTCATACAGATAAAGTAGTCAAGACAGTAATCCGAAATTTAATAAACAGTCCTGTTCTGCCAAGTAGCTTTAGTCCAACATGAGGATACAGAACCACTGGTAGAAACTGAGCTAATCTAATATAGTTTCTCCAATGAAGTATTCAAACTATGTGTAGCTGAAGTCTGCACATACCTTCAGAGCTATGGCACGTTAAATGATAAACTTTACAAATTTGTGACTACACTTCTACCAACATCTTCATCGCAGTTTCCTCTGGTCAGTCACTTGTGGAAAGTTTACCCGGGAATGTTGACTGTCCATCATTCACTTGCAACAAAACAACATCCCATAAACCCACAGGCCCTTACGAAGAGGTCTGGGTAATGATATGTTGCGAGACTGTGCGTGTGTCTGTGGATGTAGAGTAGTACTTACAGGTAGTAGGTGAAAGTACTGAGCCCGGTTGGGACGGTGGTCAGTCCTCTCCCGGAGCAGTCTGCACCCCCATCTTCATCGCAGCTGCATGAGGGCGAACAAACGGCCGTCGACTGCCCTTGACCGGCGGCACCAGGACGAAGGAAACACCACAAACATATCCAAAACAAATCCACACGCATTTTTTCCCTCGTCGGTTCAGGTGAAAGCGATAAATAAGAGGGTGAAAGTGAGGTGGAGGGGAGGAGGGGGGCTTTGTTTGTGGTTTAATCTATTCCGGACGTCGACTTCTCATGTGGTCGTTTCGGTTGAGGCATGAAGAGATGAAGCCCAACCGACGCGTTTCAAAACAAAATCCAACGTCCGAACACTTCATACATTCACAAGCCCGAGCAGAAGAAAATAAAAATAACCGCCGTTAACGTTTAGCTAGCGTTAGAAACCTGACACTATCTTCGAAAGGGGGTTATTTACCTTACCGTGAAACATTTCTCAACCCCCGTGTGTCGTATTAGTCCATGAAAATAAAGTAGGAGTGCTGGCGACAGGAGCGGTAGCCTACCTTGCTTTTTTTTTTACGTTTTCGTTGTCCCATTAAATAACACACAAAAAGCAAGGAGTGCGTGTTAGCGCGTCGTCAAGAGGCTGATCCGGTGCTAGTGAAACCTCCAGTTAAACACGCCGGACAATCGCTTGCTGTGCTGATTTGTTTCCTCGCAGGAGAGCACCGTCAGTTTTCAGCCATTCCACACGTTCCCCTCCTCTGCTCCTGACATCAACAGCATGCGTGTAGCTCGGCAGGCACCCTACCGGACAACCTGCAGCACTGGGCCCGGCCTGTGCAACACTGAAACCTGCACCACAGCGTCAGTCTGCCAAAGGCACATTCACAACTGTGAGTTACAAAAAAAAAAAAAAAGTCAGGTAAAGTGTTTGGTAACGCCTTATTTATGGGCCACTAAGCAGTTTTCATGAAAGAAGTTTGGTACAGGTAATCAGGTATTACTAAATGCTAAGCTAACACAACCTTCAGAGTACTGCAGGTGAGCTAAGTGTGCAACATGAAGTGAGTCTGCAATAGAAGTGGCAGAACTGCACAAACTCAAATGGTAAAACTGCAAGTACTTGGTCATAAAGTACTCCACTGGGATTAGTAGTCCACTTCATATCTTAACTTAAGTTGAAGTATTAAGTGCATGTACTTTAGGTGCCAGTGAGTACAAGTACTCCGCAGACGAACTAGTTTTTCTGGGCATTAATCCAGCTAAGTTACTGATTAAAAAAGCAAAGTATTTAAACTATTGGATTTGATGCTGCTGATAACATGAATGTTCAAGTCTAGTCCAGATGTGTTCCACATGTGCCTCATAAAAAGGTTTCCGCAGAAACTAAAATGTTTGGGTCTTTGTTAGGTTTCATTTGTGTACAGGTTCAAGGAGAGAATGGCTTCAAATACATTGTCCAAGAAAAATGAAATGTATTTTATTCAGAAATGTCTGTGATACATCGTTGCAGTAAAAAAAATATATGGGGAAACACAGATATAAAACTAAAACCTCTTACAGGTTTATATAATTGTATGTAATATTAATTGGTAGATCAAGATCAAAGTTAAATTACTGATACGTTAATATGTAATAAGCATAAAGTAAGTTTACACACTGATAGCGTGGGTTAAGATAACAGTAAAATAACAGTATTAGCATTGACTGAACATAAGTATGACTCTTTGTGTATATATTCTGGTTGCCTAAAATACAGCAGTTCTCCCTATTCATTCACTTTGATGGAACAAAAGTATAAAGTTTCACGAAGTGGAATTAAAGTGCTTTCACTTACAGTACTTTACGCGTCTAATGCTACAGTTAAATACCAGTAGTTTTCCTCTCTAGTCTGATGCAGTGGATAATTGACTGGGCGGATACTTAACAAAGGGGATTCACAGTGTACAGTAGAGTTCAGCGGCGACTGCAGTAATTATGCACAGATAATCCAAGTACATACTGTATCATCTGGATTGTCTAGAAGTTTCTAAATACTAGTCGTCTCTAACAATTACTAGTGCTTAATACACATTTAAAAGGACAGTTTATAATTATAACTATTATCATAATTATATATCCTATAAAAGTCCCTTTTTAAACCTCATAATGATAAAATGTATTCTAATTTACAGTGTAGTGTAAATAGTAATCCTGTCTGAAGGGGGTTGCATATTGTTGTCTTTAGGGTTACCTATCACCCCCCTTGTCTGAAAGAGGAACGTCTAAAGAGCTGAATTAATCAACAGCTACCATTAAAGACCTTTTGAGAAGGAAGACACTAAGCTGCAGCAGCTTTGGCTGAATCATTCAGCTGACTGTGGGAGGTCTAAGCTGTTCGCAGATGTGCTTTGTGTTGTGTTGTCTTATTCAAATATGGGTCAATTTACCACAAGCTATTAAGGAACTAACTAGCTTGACATGACGGATTCAGTGTGGAGAATCAGGTTGTCTAGAGGAAAACAGCAACATCAGTGTGAGCTGAAACTGTTTTTCATGGTCACATATTTATAGATCACTGGTTGGTAGATTTGCAGATTATGTTACATTTTAATTTACATAGATTTTTCATACCATAATACAATACAATAAACATATTCACACCTTCCAGCATGTAAACTGACGCTGCGTGTTGAAATGATATCTGACAAGCAGCTTGGTGTCTTGATGTTGTTGGTAATGGTGTTGAATTTGCTATTCAGATGTTATTGGTGTTTGTGCCTTACTTTGCTACTCATCATTCATTGCCATCAGCAACTGTTGTAACATCACATTTGATGCATACTTGTAGATTTGAAAAGGGCCGATCATGATGATGAAGTGCTGAATGATACGAGGAGAGAAGAAACCACAATGTCAGTGAAGAAGGCAAACATTGCAACATCTACACACCACGTAGACCTCTGCATTTACTACATCTCTAGATCTTTGCCTGCAAATAGTTTTTCTTCAACATTGTTCATAATGAAATAAACTGCTCGTCTTAACACGCCGTTTACAGATTCACTCTTACAGCATCTGACGCTCAGAGCATCTCCACCCTTCATATTATGGGATTATCAGTGGAGCATGGGGGAAAGGGCAGTCAACCAGACAAGGCACAAGGTGCACAGGGTGTGGTGACAGTGTTTGGTATTCTTGTACCCAGAGGCCTAGGACACACCTGCTGCACATATAGAAACTTGGATTGGATTACAAGCAGTACATTATCAGCGGATTAACAGCGTGCATCGATCATGACCAGTCAAATCAGCCTCACTCATTCACTTTAAAAACCCCATGTGCACTACATACAGTCTCTAATGTGGCAGAAATATGCTCAGAGTGACTTCTCAGAAGAGCGAACAAACATCTTCCAGAAGATGTAAATTTAGATTCACGTGTCTAAAAATGTGAGAATAAAAATACACAAATTATCACCAGATACTATAATAACATAGTCTAGTATTTCTGCTGCATTGATAATGTAACATGTAACTCACAGTAAAACACAGTTTTTCATATCGCTTTGCTTTGACTGAGCTTGCGTGCTTGCTTTGTACCTCACTTGTAAATTGCTTTGGATTAAAGTGACTGCCAAGTAAAATGTAGTGTTTTCATAGTGTTTAGAGTGTTTGGTAGCTTTTCAAGAGTCTTGATATTAGCTTGGCACATTGTTGTACTATAATAAAGATGACTCTTGGTAATGAAATTTGGTCTTGCTTGTTTGATTCAGGTTTTTCTTCTACATAAAGTGACCAAACCATCTGTTTGTTGCAGCAATGCTTAAAAGCAGCACACTTTTCACTTCTGGCAGTGAAAAAGTGCTGATTTTCACACATTATTTTCTCAAAAAATTCAGTAGCTTTTCATGGCTATAATAGTTATATAATTGAGGCATGAGGCAATTCATCAAAATAGTTAATAATTCACAGGACCACTCGCCCAGGTTGTACTGTCTGTAGTACATTGTGTAGTAAGTAAATTCTAGTATTATTATTCCATTATTACATTGTGTGTGTGAGGAAGAGAAAAAAACTTGTTTAGCTTTAACTAGATGCACACATACACAACTTTTATGGTATTACTTTCGGAGTGTAGTTTGTTTTTAGGAGGTATGGCTGAACACCACAATATTTTGAATTCACGCACTGTAAAATATCTTTTGATAACGTGGTATTTCAGTAAAAGCACAAAAATACAAGTGTCAGAAGTGCACATTATATTTTAAAGTAGTTTCTTTCTAAACACTGTTGTGGGTGTAGACAAAGTGTTATGAAGAGAAACACTACCCCACAGTGGTTAGATTTTCTCAGTGCTCCAAACTAGTTTCCTTTCACATTCAATTGTCACACATTCCCCCC
>OMLM01003276.1:29958-47292 GCA_900302695.1 Helostoma temminkii | reverse complement strand
CCCCAAACCCACCCCTCAACCTGGAATATTACACTGAAATAAAAACAGTACATATGTTGCATTCAGTGAAAGGCAAACTGTATGTAATTGTATGTCACATGACACAAGATTAGTCACTGTTTGTTACACATGAGTTTCATAACTGTATTTGTGACAAATGTGATCTTATTTGTCTGAAACCTTATTTTATGAGATATGATAGGAGTCATAATGAGATAACTACAATAAAGAAATAACAATGCTATTGGTGGAAAGTCAATCAAAGTCAAATCAACTTTCTTCTACTACTCAACTGTATTTTAGAGGTTAAAGTATTTTTTTGCGCTGCTTCACTTATTCAGCATCTTTATTCTTTACTGTAGTTTTCTACTGTAGATTTGATTAGATGTTATAAAATACATTTAAATATATATTATCTGTAACTTTGACATTAAAGCTTTAAAAAAGCCATATTGTTTATATTGATGTTAAGCCAAGTGTCTATGTTGCTGCTCATAGTGACAAAATAATGAGTTTATCACCAACTCTGCAGTTTTCCCCCACTTTTTAACTTTTTAACATCTTTGGACAGTGAATGAAATGAAATAAATGCTAATATTTCTTTATGAGTGCTGTGCAAATAGGCAACTGTTTCTCAACATTCATTATGTCAACTTTACAAGGTGATGACATGTCAGTGATGTGTTTACAGCAACAAGCTGTAAACACGTCACCGATACATCACGACACATCTGGGACAACATGGCCTTTGCTCTTGCATCACCTTCAGGGACACTTTACACTTTGTACACCACTAGTGGTAAAATCTGATACTGTAACGATGCCGTCTCTACTTCCCACTCATCTAACAAAGATGCTATTGGTTACAGTTATAAACATGCAGCAGACGCATCCAATTCCCTGTAATTGCTCCACTATGACTAACGCAGTTGTCAGATAATTGTTTCACATAGGCCTATCTTCTTCTACTGACGTTGGATTAGAGCTCTTTGTCCTGTCATACAAGATACATAGTTGTGCTGTATACTCTGGAAAATGTCATTTATTGTCATATTTTGTCTCTATCTGCCAGGCTGATGCTCTGATCCTCAAGAAGAAAGGGAAGTCTTAATGGACAATTTGACGCTAAGGCTACTACATTTATTAGCAACTAAGGGATAGTGTGACCGTGACACCAGATGACGCTATCTGTCTGTCCTCAGAGCAGTGTCAGTGGTCACAATGATCACCTTCTTCTAGAACAGCCTTGGATGTCCGATGTTCGTCATTCCCAGACTATAATAAAGCTTCTTTTGTCTGATGACTATAGCTGACACAAATATGGAGCATCTCAGGCAAAAGGATCATCGAAACAGAGCGGGCTGTGAAGTGAACTAACCAAAGCACAGTCTACATTGGCATTTCAAGGTAATGAAGCACTTGCCATTTTGTACAGACAGTATATCTGCATATGAATAACCTTGGGACATTGCTGTGTTTTTGAGCCCGTGAAAGGGGGCTTTGAGAACAAGCATGGTTGTAACCATTCAAGTTTCAGTGTTAGGGTCATTTACAGCATTTATTTCCCCCAACCGAGAGCCACTACATTTACTATAAATCCGTGGTCACGGAATTAAATAGAAACTGGATCAGGTTGTACTGACTCAGATGGATGAAGCTCGTGGACACGGTGACCTAGAAATGTTAACTATTAAAGCCTACAGCTAACGTTCTTATATTAAAGGTTACTCATGGATATAATTCATCAGCAGCAATGGAAGACAAATTGTTCTAAAGAAGCATCTAAGTCTTTAGGCCTAAAGCTACCACTCTCATTAAAAGTTACTCATGGATATAATGCCTTACCATCAAATGAGGGCAAATTGTTCCAGGTTTTGAAATCAAAGAGTGGTTGTAAGTAATAAGTTAATGAAGACTCTCATTTACTAGTGCATATGTTTCAGTTGTCCTTTTTGTTAAAAGAACTCAAAGCAAGGAGACACTGTGGCACAAATTTCCCCTAAGTTAAGATGTTCTATCCGTAAATTACCATTTAAATTTTGCAGAATGCATGTCCATTAATTGCATTCTTGCATGATCAGCCTATGTGGTCCTGTCTTTCACTCTTTCTTTCTATATAAATGCTCATTGTGACACTGTCCCCTCAAGCTATATTCTAGTATCTGAGCATGTTACCATCAGGACAGTGCTCACTGTTGTTTCTCACCAGTTGGTGTCATATATCTGAGAGAGTATCCTCTCACATGAACAAGATGAGCCTTCATCAGTCTGACTACTGTCAGAAGTGACAGTATAAATCATGATGGAGTTTACTGTCCGTATCATGACTTTTTAATGTGTTCAGATTTTTCTAATCTGAGGGGGATGTAAATTTAAATGGAATTGTCTCTTGTCCAATTTACAACTACATGCATACATATTGGAAGAAGCCATGCAATGAAAAGTACAATACACAATATAAAAACTCTCAAGTCTGTGGTGACAATTTACCCATAATAGGGTAAAAGTTGTTGACTGGTTTAATTCTCAGTTATCAAAACCTTTTAATAGTTTGGTCAGTAAAATATTCAAGTATCCACATGACCAGCCTGACAGGGACTTTTTTGGTCGTTTTTGTTCATGATTGGTTGTTTAAAAATGACTAGTCAATTATCAGACTAATTACAGGTAATTTCTGTGTGTATCCATTACTGGCGGTCAAAAGTTTGCCTTTAGCTTCCCTGATAATTGTCATTATAAATTCCAGATTCTTGTCTTTGTCATCACAAGATTTACAGATAGACAGACTAGATCGATAGATGATTTATTTATTGTACTGGTATTGTTATTATATTTACTAACTACTCTTGTACAGCACTTTGGTCCGTCATGGTAGTTTTTAAGTTCTTTATAAATAAAGTTGGATTGGATAAAATCAGCTAAATTTAACTTTAAAAAGCAGTTTTGCACACAAAATAATTTTTGTTCAATTTGTTCAATCATGTTTAAGGATATCATACTGTAACTATATATACTATACTTTAATACTTTAAAGGGTAAAACTTTTCTATTGCATTTAAATATCTTAAAGTAAATCAGCCTTTGCCCAACACATGCTGATAAAATGTTTCAAAAGTGTTATCAGTAGAAAATATTGAGTAGTAGTATACAACAAGAAAAACACCCAGTTGATGATAAATTAAATGTGGACCTTTTTAGCCACAAAGAGCAAGCCAGTGTGAAACTCTGCCCATACAGTCTCAAAACATAATAATTAGGAACCACAGAGGCAAGAGAAACATAGAAACAAATATTAGCCCATGTTCGTCCTGTAGCTCCAGGCTGTCTTTTGAAAGCATGCTGTCAGATTAATTTTCAGCCTCTCAATCTGAAAGTCCTGCTGATGGCGAGGTTTGGCTTATCCTGCCTGTTCATTGTGGAACTACATTTGCAATTGATGGAGCACCAGAAAACCATGCTGCTTTCCTTTTGTATGCCCACAAAGTCTACTGGGTGTAGACAATGAAAAGAAACAGTGGTGTGGTATGAACAGTGCGGTGTTTAGGGAGTGGGTCATGGAAATCAGTTAAAAGGTTGCCAGTTTGTTACATATTTGGGCTAAAACTACTGACAAAGCAAATGTCAAGCTAGTCAGTTATTTACAGACGATGGATGGAATTAATTCCAAAGTCAAATTTTGTAGTTTATGAAGTTGAAATTGTAGATTTCCAGCTTCAAGTCAGCATGCAAATATGCTCACAAGAATAATACTAACCTGCTGATGCTAAGTCTACAGTCAATATGTTTACTTGGTTTAGCATGTTAGCTGTGTAACATTTCTTTAGCACTAAACAGTGTTTTACAGTACAGTACAATTTGCAAGACAAAGTTCTGTTAATGGACACTCTTATACTGAAAGTACCATCGGATGTACTGATGGGATCATGGGAAGACGAACAAAAAAAATACAGGATGAACAGTCTCCTTGACCTCCTCTTCACCTTGGGCACATGATGGCTGATGTCGCGCTTCAGGTAATTTGGTATTAAAAATACCCCAAACTTACTAATAAAGCAGAAATAATTTAAATTTTGAAGTGTAAGCCTTGCTCAAAAACATTGAGAAGCAAATGTGCTGTTCAATGAGTGTGGTAGTGTGGTAGTAAGATAAGGTTCCATACTATACTGACAGAGCTGTTATCAGTGTTTTGGTAATTATTCAAAAACCAAAGACATTTCACTCAGGACCACAAATGTCAACCTCAAGTGAATCTACAGGAAATGTTAGGGGTTCATCTGTGTCATTAGGATCATTTCCTGTAAACCTGGAACGTCATATTTTCAGCACAATACATCCGGCAAATGTAGAGACCAACCAATATGGTAAATTAACCGTCAGATTGACATTGCCACAAAGCCATTCCCTGGTCTTTAAATGGCACAATTAGTGTTTATCCTGGTGATAAGATCTTTTGCAAAACCGACATATCATGGTGTTGTGACAGAGGTGTGCAGTAAAATTCCTGCACATCAGAACACCAGATTACGTACTGTGCATTTAATGCGCTCAGTCTCCTGGTGTGTCTGCAGTGACCCTGATGCACATTGCATAAGACAGCTGTTTCTTGTTTCTCAAATCACCCTATTTCCTTTTTTGTCCTTGCAGAGTTAACCCACTCCCTAGTGAGAGAAAACAAATGATTTTCTATTAGTTCTCAAGATTCAAACGGTGAGTGTGACTCACCATTGGCTTATACAACACAAAACTTCATAGTTCTCTCGTCTTCTGTCCTCTCTCATTCTGTCACTCCTTTGATTCTGTCTTTCTCTCTCCATTTTCTTCACCATCGTGTAAAGTCTCAAGGGTAGACTGAATGTCCTCTTCCATTTTGCTGCTATTTCGGTCTCCATGTCAACAAGATATGAGTCACCACACCCTCCAAAACCACGGACGTGATCACTAAAACATGTTACTATTAATATAGCAATCAACCAATTGATTTGCTGCTCACACTTTGTTGTGCGTCAGTCATGCTCAATTCGAACAGCTGGCCTAATGATGTGATGATTAATAAAAGTGCACGAACATTTGAACAAAGCGCTGCACTGTAGGCATTTTCTTGTAAAGGAGCTGTTTAAAGATTCTGACTCCTCTGAGCCTATTTTTAAATGCTGCTGTTAAAGCACTTTCAGCAAACAAAATATAGAATCACAGATTTGTGTGTGTGTGTGTGTGTGTGTGTGTGTCCATCTATCTGCCTACCTACATACCTACCTATTTATTCATCTATCTATCTATGGTTCAAAACTTCTTCCGTTTCAGGTTTTGAAACCTCTGTGCTCATGGGAACATTCAAAACGTTTGAACTGATTTTATACCTTTGCTCTGAAGTGAGTTGTGAACACAGCACTGACATGGCACCACCTTTTAGGCTGACACTGTGAATTTGTTAGTTAAAAACTGTTGCTTATTCACACACTCAGCTGTGACTTTATCATTCATCGAGAGTTCTGTTTCCTGGTGAATTTAAGTGCAGTATTTACTCTCTTTTAACTGTTTAGTGAAATATCTGACTCTTCATTTCCCTACTCTCTTTGAAAGCTAGTCACTAACTTTGTTTGGTGCCAGGCAGGAATGTGCAGTAGACAATTCATTTGACTATTATAGCAGAGTGAACCAAAACATTGAAGCTAAATTCAGTTCAGCTAACCAATGAGCTGAATTTCGCTCTGTAAACTCAAGGGGAGCTGAAGAGTCAAGTGATCATTCTCTGTAGATTTATCAGTGCAAGCAAACCCTTTTACACTGATTTCACGTTGTCATACATGGCATTGTATGACAACAAAGGTTATGGCTGCTCTAATTAAGACAAACTATACTACACACTTGAGCGTGTTTTTCGAGAGTCTTTCCCACATTTGTCTTGTTGGAACAGTATTGGATTCATATTATGTAATGTGGTCACAGTCTTAATCATACACCCTGTAGTTTGTCATCACACCTTTGGTCCATGTTCCAGACCTGTTTGTTGACTTTCAGTGTTAATCTGCAGATACTATGGTGAAAAAAATAGAACAGAGAAAGAACCTAAGACAACTTTGACAGTGCCACCAAAAAGAGAGTAGGAGTGTAAGTTTCTCTTTATACCACAAGATCAAGAGGGTCAGAGATGGATGTCTGTCTGACACCTACCCACCAAATCTGCCCAAAAGAGCCACTAGTTATGGACAGTGAAGGACTATCACAAAGCAGAACTGCACTTCTGACTTCTGAAGACAATGGCAACAAAGCAGCAGAGCTGCCATGAAACAACATGTCCATGAAACAAAAAATCCAAGATTAGATAAGATAAGATAAGATAAGATGTGTGTATTATTGTTTAGATGGTGCATAGATCTTACTGTAAGGTGTGGGTCTGACTGGGCTCAAAGATTAGGCAAACAGATGAGACTGGGTTAAAAGAGATTTTATTTTATAAAGGCGAAGTGGTTGGTCGAGGAAGACAGAAAGCAGGAACTGAAATATGGTCAGAACTGTGTTCGTTTCCAGGTGAGTAACTACAGAAGAGAGGTGAGTTAATATATGTATGTGTGTATGTATATTTTGCCAAGCTGAAACTGAGCTTGTTAATGTTCTGAAGTTGTAGTTTCAGAAAGTTCCTAGTATGTTTTTCCACCATGAACTCAGTATTAGCCACATAAGAATCAGATGCTGTACTGGTTCACTTAGTGTGGTCAAAACTAAAGTATTATTGACTGAACTTTTGCAGTTGATTCATCAGTTCAGTTCTTATTTGGTGTAAAAATGTTTAGAAACTGCAACTAGGTGACAAGACAAAAATTGTAAAGGTGTTACTTGCATGGTGAAATATTATTAGTCACGTTCTTGATTACATTAAAAAAAGCAAATGTAAACATATGACTAATAAGTTAGCTAAACAAGTAAAATGATATGAATAAATTAATCATAGTAACCACAGTAGCAACAATTATTAAGAAATCTTATAGAGCAACATCTAAAAATAACATATTTTTTATAGTTTACCTTAAAGTGAGCTTCAACACTGGCATAGCCCCTCTCTTTCAAAGAGCATCCTGTCCAATTTTGGCTCAGGCTGTTGTGAATTTTAAAACACACTAATTCTTTAAATAATTTTCCAATTTTAGTTGTGTTACTTTACATTAAACCCAAGTGTTATTTGTTAGGCTGCTTGTATTTATGGCTCACTTCTGTAGGTGCTTTGTGATTTACTTATATCAAAGATGAAATCCTTTGTCGTTCAGTGTTACTTTGTCTGCCACTGTGAATATTCTACCACACTGTCTTCCAGTGGTGTACAAATAGGAATTACTGTAAGCCATTATTTTATATATAAAAGCTGTAAACAAGCCCTCCAAGTCCACTAAGAGAAACCATACAGGAGCCTAATTTTATAGCACTAAGTATAGCTCATAGTATTTCCAGCGCACCACCCTTGTGCAAAACTAATTAATAATTTCTCAGCCTATGTCCTCCATGAGAGACATCAGAGGGCTGAATCACGTCACTGGATCTCTCTTGCGCATATACTGTATTTCTGCCAGTACAGTTAAGCAAGGCTTTCCCAGAGACCTCTAGGCGTTTGTGTGTTTGATGAGACGCTGTTAATAAAGAAGTCATGCTGCAAAGAAACACAGAGGAACTGAAATGGAATAATTGTGTACAAGCCTTGTAAAATGAGGAGTGATGAGGCAAATATTTCGTTGTTTTTGTAACACTTTGGCACACGGTGGACGTAGTAGCTTAATCAACTGCACATTTACAATTAGAAACAGCTTTATATGCTTCAACCACTTTTATTTCATAAATGCAGCTGTTAACCACAAGAAGGACTGCTCTGCAGTTTTCTTTCTCCGCAGGATTGCTGGAAGTTTTCTTTCACAATTGATGTTCTGCGTCATGCAGCACATACACCCACAATGCACATACTGTGCACAGTGTCTTACTGCACAAGGTTATAGGCAAGTAGTTTTCACCTTTATTTTTCTGCATCAGATCCTATAGTCACATTTTGACAAAAGGGAATAATTATAATTATAATTATATATTTTTTGAGCTAGTGATGAGAGACAGACACACGAGGTCCTGCTGCCATCTCAGTCTCCATCGTCCAACAAACTCAGTGACCTGGACAACTGCAGTTTGAGCTGCCTAATTTCTCATCCAAAGTCACTTCAGTGCTGTTGTTGACTCTCATGAACTCAAACTTTGTACCTGCTGGGTCTTACCTCCTGGATTGTGTATAATTTCTATTGCTTTTTTGAATTATTATGTGTTTTTATACTATTTTGTAGTCTGTTTGTAGACTATTTAGTCTCCTGTGTTGTTTTTAACTTTTAAAGTTATATTTGCTCTGCTGCTGTGACGTGAATGATAGTCAGCATGCATTCACAGGTCTTTACCACCTCTTACTTCTTGCTAAATGCTCCAGTGTCCTCACCAGCCTATCTGTTTTTAAAATGTTTGGACTAAAACAACAGATTGAGTGAGCTAAAGCAATATAGTGGCAAGCTGAAAAATCTAACCAATCTAATCAAAACTAAAGAATAATTTTCTGTTGTTTTTTCACTACAACTGACTTTGTTCACTTTCAAATAACCATGTGATTCATTTTTTATATAGAATTATGTCCTCTTTACCTTGTTTGATGGCATGTTCCTGTATGCAGCCATGATTAATCAAGCATGAGAACGGGTTGTAAGTGATAATGCATTAATTCTTTGAAAAACATTTTTGAAAATGTAAAGAGTAAGACATTACAGCATATTAATATCCTAAACAAAAAAAAGATCCCCACAATAGCCACTGATGAAGAGATAACAGTGATAATAACTATATGTGTACAATATGTGGAAAAAAAGTTAGTCTGTGCAGCTCTTGTTATTTAGGTTTGTATGGCTTTTAATGTTTAAGACTTAATCCAAATTCATTTAGAATATGTGTACTATATAGAAACATTAAAAGCTTAAATTCCCACATGGCTGGTATTGCAAAGAACAAATAGTAATGAACGCAAAGCCACAAATCTCAGCACCCAGACAACAGATGTAACAAGTTTCTGTGTCCCTAGAACAGGCATCAATAGGCAGCTGGTGAGTTAGATCTGGCCTGCAATTTTTATTTATTTATTTTTATTTCTTCCTTTTCTTTCCCAAGCTGACAGGGTTTGTTTAGGTCCTGGAGAAGTAGAAAATGACTGAAAACAGAAGGTCCGGTAAAATATTTTTGCATAAATATAAAAAGTCAAATAACTGGAAAGGAAATGGGAAATACACTGCTCAAAAAAATAAAGGTAACACATAATCATTCCAATGTAAGTCCAAGTCCATCACATTTCTGGGATATCAACCTGTCCAGTTAGGAAGGAACACGATTGTGAATCAATTTCACCTGCTGTTGTGCAAATGGAACAGACAATAGGTGGAAATTAGAGGCAATTAGCAAGACATCCCCACTAAAGGAATGGTTCTGCAGTTGGTGGCCACAGACCATTTCCCTGTCCTCATCCTTTCCAGCTGATTTTTGGTCACTTTTGCATTTACCAGTGCTCTCACCACTAGAGGTAGCAGGAGGTGGTGTCTGCAACCCACCCAGGTAGTGCAGCTCATCCAGGATGGCACATCAATGTGCACTGTGGCAAGAAGGCTTGCTGCATCTCCCAGTACAGTGTCAAGAGCAGGGAGGAGACATCAGGAGACAACAACCCAGCAGTAGGACCGCTATCTGCTCCTTTGTGCAAAGAGGAACAGTAGGAGCACTGCCAGAGCCCTACAAAATGACCTCCAGTAGGCTACTCATGTGCATATTTCTGCTCAAACTGTCAGAAACAGACTCTGTGAGACTGGTATGAGGGCCCAACGTCCATAAGTGGGGCCTGTGTTCACAACCCAACACCATGCAGGCTGAGATTTGACACCATTTGACAGAGAACACCAGGATTGGCAGATTCGCCTTTGGCACCCTGTGCTCTTTTACAGATTAGAGCAGGTTCACACTGAGCACTAGTGACAGATGTGACAGAGACTGGAGATGCCGTGGAGAACGTTCTGCTGCCTGCAACATCCTCCAGCATGAGTGTTTAGCGGTGGGTCAGTGATGCATTTCCTTGGAGGGCCCCACAGACCTGTGCTAAAGGTGCCCTGACAGCCATTAAGTACCAGGATGATATCCTCAGACCCATTGTAAGACCATATGCTGGTGCAGTGGGCCCTGGGTTCCTTCTGATGCATGACAGTGCTAGGCCTCATGTGGCTGGAGTGTGTCAGCAGTTCCTGCATGATTAAGGCATCGATGCTATGGACTGGCCTGCCCGTTCCCCAGACCTGAATCCAATTAAGCACCTCTGGAACATCATGTCTTGTTCCATCCACCAACGCCACGTCGTACCACAGATTGTCCAGTAGTTGACTGATGCCCTGATCCAGGTCTGGGAGGAGATCCCTCAGGAGAACATCCATCGTCCTATCAGAAGCATTCCCAGACGTTGTAGGGAGTGCATTCAGACACGTGGAAGCCACAATTGACATAATTGATACTTTATTAATCCCCTTGGGGAATTTCTTTGTGGACAGGCTGCCTCTTTGAGGCGCCAAGGGTCAGGGGTACAGTGTCTTGTCCAAGGACACTTCAACATGTAGCCAGGAATCGGGTACAGTGGGAATTGAACCCACTACCTTGGGGTTTGTAAACAACTGCCCTACCAACTGTGCTACTGTCGTTGGATCAGCCTGTGACCTGATTCTACAACAAAGATTTTCAACTGGAAGATTTCATTCATCAAGGTCTAGGATGTGTTGTTTAAGTGTTCCCTTTATTTTTTGAGCAGTGTATGTGGCCCTGTGATGGACTGGTGACCTGTCCAGGGTGTACCCCGCCTCTCTCCCGTATGATAGCGGGGATAGGCTCCAGCACGCCCACGACCCCTTTGGGGACAAAGTGGTTCCGGAAATAGATGGATGGATGGAAATAGGAAATATAACATTGTTAATGACTATTATTTAATTTTCACTCAATGTATTAATATATTGGTAGGGCAGTTGTCTTTCAACCCCAGAGTTAGCTGGTTTGATTCCTGGATTCACAGAAAATGCTGAATGGCAAGGAATAAGTGTAAATTGTATTTGTTTATGGTACTAGGAAAAACTCAGCAGTGATGTGGATTAACAAAAGCCAAAAGATTTTCTTCTGCTTGAGCCCAAATAAAGTCCATTACAAATATCCAAACAGACCTGGGCTGCACTGTATGCTGGGAGATTAATGCAGTGATTTATTATTTTACAAGTTTTAACAAACTTTCAACTTTTGAAATTGAACATGTCTTTTTAAAAACTAAAGCAAGTATGATGTAAAAAAAGGTAAGTTTGATGGTGAGGAAGATTTCAGTGAAGCACAATCTATACATTAACTACACAGTTCTGAGAAAAGGTTCCCTCGGGTAAAGGTCCAGCCACCTCTGTGGGCAGACTGGGTTTAATGAGGGTGTGGAGTTGAGACTTTATTCAGTTTGTCCTTGGACTCACAATAAAATATTGTCCTATTTGCACCGAGGGCAGCTTGTCCTTTATAATTATTATTGTCGGTCATTGAAGGAAAGGCCGTGTTTTAAATGTGGAGTTTGTTTGTTCAGTCTTTGTCTGCAGTACATTGGTTTTTCAAGTGTTCAGTTTTCCTCCCATGGTCAAAAGGCACAAAGCTACCATGAGACTCAACTGCTTGGAGGTGTGAATGTGTCCCACAGCAGCCAACCACAGAAGCTGCAGTGTTTAATACCATGTTTGTTGTACTGGAGCCACTTGAGTTACTGTAGTTCTGGCATCTAATCGGGAATCCTCCTGGACACCTCCTTCCATCCAACTTGGATTAGGTCCTATAGGGATTACATGTCCATCTGGCCTGGGAATGCCTCATAATTCACCAGCAAGAGCTGGAAAGTTTGACTGTGGAGAACGGCGTCTGGTCTACTTACCTTGTTAACCTGCAAGCATCACAACCTGCATTTTCCTTGGAAAATAAATGGATAGAGGGTCACCAGTAAGTACTTGATGCAGGAAAATAAAAAGTCATTAGCTTGATGGTTTTTTATTATTATTTATATTGATTGGTTAGTTCAAGTACATTAGCACCTGTAATTTTAATGCACATTAAAACAGGTTAAGGGATAGGGTAAAGTATGTATGAAAACAAGACATAACTTGAATATGCATATTTCAAGTTTTACTCACTGAAATTGTTTGTCTTGTCCATGTGGGTTGTAAAAAAACCCCCATTTTACAGGGCGTTCTCAGAAGGTCATACAGGACAAAAAGGAGGTATATTTGTATTAGTGCAAGTATCTTTCTATGGTTTACTGTTCCTCCACTGCATCTGATCAAGAAAACACAATTGGGAGAAACATAAAAAGTCTGGATGTTCATCCCTTGTCTGTTTGGGTTTTCTCTAGGTACTCTGACTTCCTCCCACAGTCCAAACACATGCATTTAGGTTAACTGGTGACTCTAAATTACGCAGGTGTGATTGTACCCTGACTTTTGCCCGATGACAGCTGGGATTGGATCCAGTATCCCTACACAAGTGGAAAAGGTATTAGGATCCATGCAGTCAGTCATGTGAAGCGGCAGTGCTAAAACTACACCACCATACCACTCGATTTAAGACCTTTTAAAAAAATGTGGACCTATCCTTTAAGTGAATTAAATTAGTGAGTGCAAACAAATAACAATTAACATTTAATTGTGTATAGAAAAATTTACCATTACACATTAGACGGTATAAGTTAGTTTCAGTAGAGTTGCCCAAACACATGTGCAACCTCACCTTTGAATCATCTGAAGGACTATCTTTGTGGGTTCCTTCCTGCAAAATGTCAAACTTCTAAAAAGGGGCACACTTGTGTTGGTACACTGCAAAAAATCAATTTTAAAAAGCCATTTTCTGTGAAGGACTTTCAAAAGGTTATTTTCTTAACATTAGCGGAAAAAATCTGCCAAGGGGTGAGATGTTTTTGTAGAATCGAGGTCTATTCTGGCCACTCTGTCTTGTTTCAAGGTATTGACATAGAGATGTGTTATATTCCTAGAACAATGAAATCTATACTGGGAAATGAGTGTTTGTCATGTGTTTACCTGAATATTTTATTGTTTTATGAAAGCCTTTGATGAGCATATAAAAATGAAATACAGACTAATCAACATCACTTCGCAGTGGTCAGATATTTTCATCTCCCTCTGTGACAAACACTGAAACATCTCTTTCAGCCTCATTTCTTGGTACTTTTGTCCATCATTTAACACCTAAGCTCATGCATCATCCTCCTTTTCTTTGAAAGTCAGCTCACAGGCAATGTCATGATGACATTTCATGTCCAGATCCTGGATATATAATTAATTGGAATTCACATATTTTCACACTATTTTTACAACTTTATATGTCAGTGACAAGAATCTTCCATATGCCCTTAAGCTTGAAGTTTCAGATACCAACCAGATTTCATATGATTCATATCAATTTACAAACATCTGCTACATCCAGGTGACTGTGAACACTGTGTATACATGATCAGAAATACAGAATAGTCCATTCTAGTGACAAAATGAGTGAGAGCCACCTTTATAATAAGTGCAAGAAATCGGCCCACCTTAGATCACCCATGCAGGTGGTGGCAAGTTGGCCACTGAGAAGCAAAAAGAAAAAAATCTAGAACATTTTATGAGATTTTACTCTGAACTGTGAAGGCTGACTCAGAAACAGTCTTTCACCTGCTCTGTGAACAACAGAACAAGAGGCTTTTGCCTACAGAATATTATGAACTTAGATTTTGACCTATTTAAACAATTTTTAGTCACAAAGACCCGATTAAACAAAACTCTTAATGCTGAAACTGTAGCTGTCAAAAGATGAAAATGTGACTTGCGATGACTGATGTTGTTTTATATTATTACTCAAAATGTTTTTGGTAACACTTCATAACTCTAGAGGTGACACAAATACGTATATTAGAAAAAACTATAAAACAGCAGAGTCGCCCTAGTAAATGAGTTGTCCCAGAGATGCACTAAATGACTGTCTTGCAGAGAATTAGATGTAAGGGTTGATACCATGTCTGTACACTAAACTGGACAGCCAAGGGGCACCTGATTAGCTTAGTTTTGCATTAAGATTAGAAACAGGGAAAACATAGACTGACACTGTGTTTAGAAATAACAAACTCACCTCTCAGCACACCTAAATTCACTAAGTAACACTTTATATCTGTGTATGCAAACTTGGAGGTTGCCAAGCAACCATAAGACAGGAAGTCGCCACCCCTGGTCAGGAATCGTCAGAACACATAACCAGTGAAATAACAACTTCTTACTTTTACAGTTCATTTTATGTATGAATTGTGGCACAGTGTGTTGATTAATAAGCTTTAGAGGTTTTATAAACAGAGCTGGGCCAGCTGTTATTAATGCTAAGCTAAGCTAGTCATTGCTTGTTTTCAGATCCATGCTTTGATATGAGATTAGTATCATTTGCTTCCCATAACTCTTGTCAGCAAATAAATGTGTTTTCCAACATGTCATATTATTTATTTTCACCCAAAGACTGGGGTTCTACCCACGCTCTAAATTATCAGGACAGGAAACAAGCTATTGTAAACTGTAAATTAGACCTCTCAATTACTAGTAGGCTACAGTGTTTATTGTTATGAACAAACAACCTTCAGGAAATATGATTCTTAATGGATAATTTTCACAGCACACAATTTTTAATAAAAGCACAGATGAAGCTAAATTAGTTGTGATGATGATAATGATTGTGATGGTTCAGTTGTCCCAGTGTTCATGTCACTAGCTCACCTAAATGGAATGCAGTCATTTTTAATGCTAATAACCATATGTGCTTTCCCTGCCATAATAAATGTCTCCCGTGAAAAGGCTCTATTGAACTGAGTTATCACGCCATCAGACAATCATGTGTGATTTTGGAGCCGTACCATCTGAACAGTTGTATCAAGGTTTTGGCCTAAAAAAGAGCATCTACCAACTAACTATGGACTTGCATCAAAATATGGTCACGCCTTCACAAACACACACACATGCAGTGCACTAAATGGCAATTCAATTTATCATAATCCTAATGTATTTTCTTCATTTAATTTATAATATATTAAACATCCCAGGGCAATATGACTTGTCTTTTAGCAATAATTCCTTTTTATCATTCACAGTGTTTTTCCTTATTTCTGTATGTGACTAAGCTCTAATCCCATGGCATGGTGAATTTTCTTTAAATAAAACTCAGTAAAATAAATATATGTAGTTATTTTAGGTACCAATTTGTTGCTAGTGAGAACCATAACCTTCTAATATATTTGGTGTCTTTCGTTCAATGACAGTAACAGGAATAGCCTGAGTGTTATGAATGAAAATACCAAACTGTTTAAACAGTGTTGTGTCATACCCAAACAATGTCACTAGATGCCTCTGCCAGTGAAATACAGTCAACTGTTAAATGGGTCCATAATTAACAGTTACATTTACTGTGATGTTTGAAGATGAAGACCTCAGGCCACGGACTAAACACGGGCATGGAAAGCTCTGCTGTCAAAATGGTATCTGGTGGGATATGAACGGAATGCTAGAGCCGGTACTACAAGTCTGGCTCATCAATCAGATTGATAGGAGGTATATAACTGTGTCTAATATGGATGTTGCATTCAGAAGGAAAATATTTCAACAATATTTACATCCATGCTACACTAATCAAGAAGAGCTGCTTTGATAACACTGACCAAAAAGCTTCCTGGGACCGGAATGTACGGAACAAATGTAGGGGAAAAAAACATGTTTCACATTATTATTCATCCTGATGTTGAACATTTCATAGAGGGCAATTAATGAGGTGCTTCAGAAGGTAACAATCCTTTTGCAATCCAATTATTCCTAAAAAAAAATCCTGTTTCCAAATTCAGTGTTATTCACAATAGTATCGCTTGTTCCCTATCCTTCTTTCTGTTTGTATTTTCTCTGTGTCCCTGTCTTCCTCCTCCCCTCAGTGTTATTCTCACCTCCAGCTCCCAAAACTGCAGCCTGGCTGACTCATCACTGGCCTTGCCATTAGGCTCCTGCCAACATTCACTGATTAAATCATAAAGGAAGAGAAAAATGAGTGTTATTGAACATACTAGGTTCCATATATGTGCCAGTGATAAATAATGAGAATATAGGAAACTGGTTCATAAAGAATATATGGGAGCAGCCAATCATATATTTAAAGTATATAGAAAAAAGTTTACTTCTCTCATGTCTGGCTAAAATCGAAAATGAATAATAAATGAATACAAAGAGGACAGCAGAGTACAAATTCTGATGATACATTACAAATGTAGATATGAGTTTCAGCAGTGTTGTTTTAACAGCGACCATGGAGATGAAGCTTTAATAATACATTTTTGGTGACTAGTGGGAAGAATTCCAGAACAAGCTCTGCCCAGACATGTTATTGTCTTATACAGTTGGCAAACAATGCCCGATCTGTGGTGGCTAATTAGACAGCATCCAATTTTTTAAGTAACAACGTATCAAACAATGTGCGATACTCTAAGTGAATATTAGCACCTCAATATGCAGCTCTATTCTGTTTTATGGAAATTTATACTGATTTTCAGCTCGCTGTTTAGCAGTGTTGTGGTTGTGGTTCACTCTCACAGCTTTAACTTTTCAGTCACAGCGCAATAAAAGCTGAAAAGAAACAATGACATCTATCAGCAAACATAAGACAAACACAGTTAGCAACTAGTTGGCGAACATAATGGAGAATTTAGCAGCTAAAGAGCCAGATATTTCCCTTGGGAGTGGGTGGAGACCAAAAACAGAGCTAAAAGAGAGAAACATGACTGACATTATTAAGGTATAGTGTAAGATTGTGGTTTGGGTTAAATTATTCTTTTATTAACAGATGAGGTTCTTCATGATTATGTTTATAATAAGCATATGGTAAGAGTAATCATCATGATGAGGTTTATCTGTTGTTCATAGAGTTAAAAGTGGCTAATTTAGGGCTCCAAGGGCTTCAAGTCTAAAATGACAAAATCCTTCTTTGTTTTGGTGGATGTAGGCTTTATAAACTTTTGTCATAACTTTCCTGATTGACCACTTGAAATGATCCAAACCTTTGGTGGTCTGTGGTGCTAACCACCTGAATAGTTCCCTCCCCTTTCAGGGAAATGTGAATTATGCTATCTGTCTTTGTTTTGCTATGATGTTTGTATGACCATATTGCAGCTTTTACTGTTGTTTTTATGCACTTGGCTGCAAATCAAATACCCCCCCCCCC
>OMLM01003276.1:5495-21953 GCA_900302695.1 Helostoma temminkii | reverse complement strand
TTTGTTGCAAAGGGTAATACGTATTGTAACAAATTAAAATAATTATTATACAGAAATTGGGCCTATTGTAAAATGAAAAACTATGTTAAAAGTGATTATCTTTGCTTTATATTTAATGTATTATATAATAATAACACTGAAAAATAATCAAACTGAAATGTTATTTCCCATTTAGGATTATATGATATACAGAAAAATGATATACAGTAAAATTTTAATTTGTAAAAACTGTATATTTTATCTTATTAAACTGATGCAGTTAAAAATTTTTGTGTTACATTTAAAAGTTATAAGATAATATATTTAATCGCTCATCATTCTTTCTTATCAGTAAAAAACAATTTACAATATTTTCTGACATTTTCAGGTGTAGCTAATTAATGCCAGTGTGGATGTACACTGACAAAAAAGTCCCTTCAAAGTCTGCACTTTTCCAAACACCATTTATAAGCATCTAACACTCACTGTGAGTGGACCGCATGTTTTTGAGGTTCAAGTCCAACAGAGTAAGTCTTCTCTGGTCAAACACTCTCCTAAGCTTGTCTTAGCGTCAGAATCTTATGTCTAATGTATTGTTAACCAGTTACTTAATTCTTTTGACAAAAGAAATTGAGTTGCAAACACTGTTGACATATCATCACTTTTTAAGTTGATGTGGTAAAGTTAATAGCAAACAACTGCTTATTTACACATATGGAGAAACATTGTGATTCACTTGTCCTTCTGGTCACCTGGAAAAAGTAAGTCCAGTATTCATTGTCCTTTAGCTCTAATTTTCTAGCTCTACCAACTTCTGGGAGAAACATTTGTCTCGTTCAGTCTGAAATATACTCACTTTGCAGTGTATTTCGGTTGTGAGCATGTAGAGCAGTGTGCATCGGACCGTCACATCATTTTGACAAATACCCAACTTCTGCATTATTAGAGCAGTAAGTGAACCAAAACTGAAACTTGAAACAGCTAAACAATGAGCTTCTAGCCATCAGCCATCAAATATTGATATTATCTATATCTATTCACGTGGTCTATTTAAGTGGCCAGGGTGGGTCATAAACTAATACACCAAGTGTCCTGATGTATTAATGCAGGGTACTTAAAATAATAAGATTTGGCAGTTAAAGACATTTTTAAAAGTTGTCAAAGTTTTAAAAATAAAAAAGTGAAATGCTACAGTAAATATTAAAAATAAGTGAATGACCAAGGGTCTATCAGTGCTTGTATAGCTATGTGAAAATAACAGAGAGCTTTTCAGTCAGTAGGGGGAGAAAACACTTCATCCCATTCTTAGTGTCTCTGCTCTCTGTGCTCTCTCTTACTCTCTCTCTCTGTTTCCCTCCCCGACTGTAGGCAACACCATGAGTCAGAGAACGGCACATTGACATGAGTGGCATGGCCAACCTCACACAGAGTCAAAGATACAGCCTGGACTTATTTTATTGCCCAGATTTTGTAAATATATGTTCATTTTAAATCGTATACAAGTTATATATGAAACTTTCAGAACCCACCAAAGTCGTAAAAACATTTATTATTTGCAAACACAATGTGGAAGCTGCCACAGTAAAGATTCAGTGCGTGGGAAACTGGTCAAGGGCACAAAACTGAAAGATTTGAAGAACAGGTGAGTAATGTTTGTTGTGATTCTTCCAGTCTGTTGTAAAGATCAAGCCAGCAACCTACTGGTGACAGAGCTTACACATAATCAGTCGGCTGTCACTGTCTGAGTTTTAATGTCACTTTGCCTTTGTCACAAATTTGGAGAGTTGAAAGTGCACAGAAATATCTTCTTTACAAAGTGTGTTCACTGTGGATTTGTCAGCTAAATTCATACAGACACGTTAAAGTGGCCACATTTGCTTAATTTTGGATTTATATTTTCGATCATATGGTTTTCAACAAAAAAAAAAAAAGCAAATACATGTTTTAATCCTTTCTTGTGCAGCAGCTCCTCTGGCCTATGAGCCTTCCCTCCACCCTGTCCTGATTGGCCAGCCTGCAGAAAACTTCAGAGGGTCAAACTAACCCCAAAACACTGCATAATAACTGTCTCTGACCTGCTTCACACACTGTCTCAATAAATTGTAGAGAAAGACGTGTGGTTCGCATGAAAGCATGACCTAAGCAATAAACATGTTTTTGTAAGCGTTCTGCCCAAAAACAACTTGCAGTCAGCCAATTGTATTACTGTTACTGTGCAACGACTGTGAACACACTGATACAACACAGTAGTTTCCCAACTATATTATTATGATATGAAATTGCAGTGCTTTTGTGTTATATCGTACACATGAAGCTATGTTTCACAAAATTAGTTACGTATTAGAATATAGTTTATTTTCTAAATGACTAGGGTTCAGCTGAAGGTCTGTCGTATCATTTTTGTAGCTTGAGCTTCATAAATTAACTGATACAACAATTTCTCAGGTACATAGTTAAACTTGCCATTCCTGCTCCTGATTCCTCTACCGACAACAACCTGGCCTCTGCTGCCTCCTCCCACAGGTTGTGAAAACGGTTGTTAATGAAGTGTCGTGAACTGATTTTCTCAAAGTCTGTTGCTGGCTGTTCCGTATCCATTTTTTTTTTTTTAATCATTTGGTCTTTGGGAAGAGTAAAGTTCATTTTCTATCACAGCCAAACACTTTTTCCAAGAAAGTATAGATCTTAGTGCTAACACTGCATGCGCAGAATGGTAGCAGCTCACATGAGAAGGTGAGCCAGACAGAGTGTAGCAGCTCAAAACACATGTTAGGTGTGGCATTTAAAAAAAAACACTCTTGTGAACAAGGCATACTGACCAGACTGAATCCAGCCAGCATGCAAACACACATTCACCTCCAGCATTGGGCCAGTGTGTCAGTCTGACAGTGTGTAACATGGGCACCCAACTTAACAAAACTATATAGTAACGTCAGACCACAAAATACATAATATGGCCCCTTTAATCAGACAGATGAAAGTGTGTTTTTCTTTAAGCACACATACTAAATGTCAATCAAAACAAAGAAAACAGCATGTTTTCTAATAATCACAACAGTTACAATCCTACTAAATTTTTAATGTGTTTTAATACGTGCTTTTGATTGTGTGGTAGCACTGTGGCACTGTGGTTAGAACGGTCTGAATCATGGATGAGAAGTATGCATGGCTTTTCGAGCATGTTGTGCCTTTATTATAGAGACAGCACACCGATGACAGTGAATGAGGGCAGGCAGAGATAATAACTAGTATGAAACATGGGAAAATATGTGCCAAGTTGTAAAATATTGCTAAATGCTACCTGAGAACTTATTCTGTCTGTTTTCCTGCACGTCATGCAGTGCAACATTAAAGCTTGATTACTCTGATGTGGTTGTGTTTAGACACCATGATTTGAGAAACATCATTCAAAAGTGACCTAAACTATGTTTTAACTGTATTTTTCTGCAACATCGATCTTTCCCTGACCTTCAGCTGTGCCTTAGTTGCCTAAACCTAGACACATGCCACATTCAGGACAGACTCCTGGATAACTTCAGTGTGGTACAAAAACAATTCTCTGCTCGCAAGCACTTCATCGCCACTCATCATAAATCAGACAGCTACAAAACTACATAAACATATAGCTTTTAGGCTACTAACTACAACTGTAGATAAACAGTGTGACATCTAAACCTCTGCAGTTTATTGTGCAGATATTGTGCACATATTTTCATTGCTGGTTTCAAATGTGTTTTGGATGAAACAACAAGTTTGATGCCTAAACCTAAATGTGTTACAAATTGCCCCGTACTCAAAAGTTAAGTGATAGTCTGACTCAAGGATATTTTTCATTACAACATAGTGAACATACTGTACCTGCCAAACAATCACAGTCAACATGGCAGCTGTGTTCAGCTCTTTGTTGCTCAAAGACGCTTTGTAGATTTTGTCAAAGAAATACTTCACTGACATGTTTTTGCACTTCGTAACTTTGTTTTTAACTCTGCTCCAACTTCTGCTTGGAGGTGACAGTGATATTGTTCTCTTTTAAATAAAGCTTACCACCAGATTCTGACCATAATAACAACATGCTGCTAGTCCCCAGAAAAAGCATTCAGAAGTGTCAGGGGAGGTTCGATGGGCAAAGGTCAGGATGCAGCAACTGGCAAAGACAGAGCTGAGGTCACTTTAGGTCAGGGGAAGGTCAGCATGCAGGGCAAAGACGGTCAGAAAGGGAAAACAAAAGACACGCTTGGCAAGTTAATGCAGTCAACGTTCGTGTTGTTTTGATGATTCAAATCACTTGTCAGGAGAATCTAATAGAAGCAGTTTAGTAGACTACATATGTTCAAGAACTGCGCCTTATGAGGTACTTTACTGGAGTATTTCCTCCACAGTTCTGTATGTATGTACTTTTTAGTACACAGTTTTGGCTTCTAGTTACTGGATTTGAAGATTTAAATGTGGATTTAAAATCAGTAAATAATGATCAGAATGGATTAACCACCTGTCAGGTTAACCACCTTTACCAGCTGCTGTATTAGTTTACTGGAATTTTTTTCTTTCTTTTCTAATTTTTCCTTTGTGAAACTTATGTGGTCTAGATTTGCATATTTGAACTGTGTTATCTACATTAACATATAATATCTACCCATGTTGTTTTCTTGCTGATGTGCTTTTTTAATTAAAGTACATTTTTGAGCATACAATTTTTTATTCCTATTATGTTTGTCAGGCCACGGTAGTGAATGACTGGAGATGGATTACTAGCATTATAGTGCTAATCTTCCGTTTATTAAAGCTGTATTAGACTGAATATACAGTTAGAGCAGCATTTCCTCTAATTTATGTTTTATCATCTCCTTAAACAACACTTGGCTCTGTAGCAGCTTAATGTTCACAGATTAGTTGCGAACTTTGCCTGTCTACAGTTTGGTGCAGAACAAGCTCTGTTTATCCAGGAGTTTATCCAGGTTTTCATGCTGAAAACAACAACCTGCCACAGCTGAAGGTTTATTTACTCTCTACACTGAGTTAAGTTAAAATTATTCACACAGCTCTTGGTAAAGTATTAGTCATTACTGAGTCTGGCTTTCCATATGTAGAGATGATAACTATAATTATATGTATTAGGCTATATGTTCACAATAAGCTGGTTTGCTACTATTGTTTTTTATAATAATATGATGTTAGAACCTCTTTTGAGAAGAATTTCAAAGATCTTTTTATTTGTAAAATTTTCTTTTCCTTTTCTCTTTAGCATTACTATCTGTTAAAGACTGATTTTCGCCACGTGCTTGTGTGGGTTTCCTCTGGGCACTCTGAATTCCTCCAGCGATTCAAAAACATATGTTTTGTCAACTGGCTACTCTATATTGCCCACAGGACCAAGCATAAATATTTGTCTGTCTACTTGTGTCGGGCTTGTGATAGACTGAGACATGTCCAGGGTGTACCCTGCCTCTCACCCAGTGACAGCTGGAATTGGGTCCAGACCCCATGTGACCTTAAACATCAGTATAGATAATGTCTATGTCTGTCTAATGCTTTCTTTGCCTGTTTTGTTTCATATAATTACCAGAGAGACTGTGGGAACTCTTGTCAGACCAGTTGGCTCCTCAGAAGGATTTTTCATGTCAGATGGTTGTCCAGACCTACACGAATTTCCCATTTTGTTGCTATTAGTTCATTTTACAAATCCATTATTAGTTGTCTTAATGTATTTCTCAGGTTTATTTCATGCAGATACTCCAAGTCCACTTCTCTCTTCTGAGAACCTCAACCTTACTGGGATTCTAATCTGGAGTCTAACTCTGTTCTTTTCAGGAGGCTCAAAGCCTCATTCCAATATCAGAGAACATTAATACCCTGTATTCCCAAAATCAAAATCGGATGGCTTACCCAAGTTTGCTGAAAAAGAGAAGTTGCCCGAGACTTCTCACAGTTGGAGGTTTCTCAGAGACATCTAACTCTCATGGAAGGAACGTTATTCCTCGTTCAGAGGCCTGGGGCTTGCCATCCCAGCCAAGTTTCTGTCGTGGAAATATTAAATAAAGATCAGAGCCAACTGTTGCCTTCTTTATTACATTGATCACACAGCAATCACACAGGATTACAGTGAACTCCGAAGCGACAGAGAAGCACAAGGATATTTATATACACACATAAGCAAACAGTCCACGCCCACGCAGTTATGCGCAAGCATAAGTTATTGATTGGGGTGTGTTCATGTTTCCATCACACTCTGGTCACGAGTGTGCAGGCTTGATTCCTCCTATGATAGGCTGTGATTAAAACACAGTGCTCTTATTTGACACACTGTCAGGTCACAGTGCTCTTTCTCTTTTGTACCAATAGGACTATTATATTTCATAATATTATACAAGCAAATATATATATAAATCTCTAAACTTACATTTTCTATTACAACCCTGAAGTATAATTTGGCTAAAATTCTTAGAAAGAAGGAACAGCAATAAATGAAATACAAATGAGGACGTTGCCATGCTAAAGAATGATAGATGGGATAAATAAAATGGCTGGATACACTTTATAACCAATCAGAAAGCAAGGGCAGATGGGTAGGGAAAAAAGCCAGTCACGATTTCTATGCCTGCCTTTGCCATATATTGCAGAATCCATCCTAAATAACATATAAGCTATAAATAGAAAAATGTATTAATGGCGCCACACATGAATACGCACACCCAACACAGACATGTTGTGCATTTTGATTGTTTTGTCATTTGAAGTAACTCAAAGTGAATATGTGATTTGTCAATTGATTCTTTTTCTCCCAGGCTATGAATAAAATGCTTTAATTATTGATGTACTGACGTCAGATGTCCGCTTGAATGTTGTATGTGGTGCAGACCTCTTTCTCCGGGCAAGCTACTTCCCCCACCCCACTCTCAACCCAACAGCACCCCCACACCCACTGCCATCACCCTCCCCCAGCAGACACCCTCATGCGCCCCCTAGATAACGCCTTTACCTGGCATGAATGAAACTTGAACACGTTGCAGGCAGCTTGCAGATAGGCATCAACCAATTGGAAGAAGGTTATAACAAAAATTAAGTCTGTTTCTCTGCATCTGTCACCCCTCCCCTGCATCTACTGCAATCCTCCCCACAAGAGGTTTGTCTGTGCCATGCCATCGGAGCACTGCTACAATGTAGAGCAACTCGTATCTCTGCTAAAATGCATTTAAGAAGAGTTTTGAAAACATGTTTTTAATGTTATTGTTTATCTTTCAGTTTGTCACTGCCCGTCTGACAGTTCTTGATTTTACCAATATTAAAATCTCTGGACCATTTCAAAGTGTTTTCTCCTCTAGCAAAGCAAGTGAAAACAATTAGTCTGTTTTTTATTGTTTTATATATAAATAACGATATTTGTAGCAATGATATTCTTTTTCCTGCTCCTTTACTACCAGATGTAGAGAAAGAGGTAAGGTGAAAAATACAGACAACTCCAAAAAGTACTACAACACCCACCTCGGTTCAGGTTTATTTAGCTGAATTTCAGTGAAATCAACGTCATCACCACTCTGAGACAATTATTACTGTTAAGATGAATTTTGAACAAGTTTTATGATTATTGCATTATTGCGTTTTCCGGAAAAATTACTTTCATTATCAATTGCTCCATTTGCTCAAAATTTCCCGGTCAAATGATTAATTATTTAGTCTATAAAGCTACAGAAAATAGTGGGAAGTGCCCACCCCAGAGCCAAATATCTGCCTTGCTGTTAATTTACCATAACACATAACAAGAACATAATCAACACATTTAAAAAAGCTGAACCCAAAGCATGTTTGGTGACACACTAACAAATTATTCTGTTGTTCAATTGATGAACTAATTGTTTCATTTCTACTTTAAACAAAGACCTGTCAGGTTCAAGTCTGATACAGTCAATGAAAATGTCATGTCTACTCCAATACAAAGACTGTCATTGGACATTTATTGTAAATGCCTGCATTAACAATTATAAATGGGATGTCTTAAAGACACAATGGAAATTATATATAAGACCGACAACCATGACTCATGTGGAAACGTTAACCCTAGAGATATTAATAATGATTATTTTTAACAAGGCTAACTCTGATTTTGAGGATACATTTGTCCATATTTCAAATTTTTATTAAAAATCAGATGGCGACTGCTGGAAGAAACCCTGGGGTGGGCTAAGTGATGAAGGTTTACAGGGTGCTTTGTGTCTAAGCAGTACCTCAAAAATATTTAAAGTGTTGTTCTGCTAGCGATGGGTGAATCATCGCAGCTCAGAACTGTCAGCCCTGATCCATCACTAAGAGTATATCCTGCATTAATGAGCTCCTTATCAGCATAAACCTACACTGCTGAGATACAGAAGCATTTGCTCTCTTAACCTGTACGTAGTTAGGTCTGGAAGATATTAGAGGATGCTGGTCTGCTGTGCTGTTCTTTGTCTAACAAACAGTGTCGATCAAAGATGTGACTCACTGCACTAGCACCACCAAACTGTGTTGTTGTTTGTACATTGTCAATGCAAAATTATCATTTTCACAAAGTCTTTTATACGTAATGGCAAACCTTGTATTTTTACAATATCCGTCTTTGACTACATGTGAAATGAAAGAAAGCTTTCACCATCATTAGATATAAAACATTTCATGCTTGATGAGTCTCCACCCCAAAGTGTGGAGAGAGACAAAGACAGACAGGCATAGCTAGGACTGGCGTATGCCATGGATGTGAAGAGATCCTCTTGAGGAGGCGGAGGGATGGAGGGAGGCAGAGGCACATTGAAGCAGATGCAGAGAAATGTGAGAGGGTGTCAGTGAGACTGGTGATGACGCGCTCATGGCTGCGGAGAGCTGGCGAGGCCGCGGCCCTGGCTCTGACTCACCTCATCCCCACGGGGCCTCCTGGTTGACGTCACTCAGCGTGCACTGTGGCATTTCTCTGCTTCAACTTCTTTGTGAGCAGAAGCCACACTTGAGCCTTTCTCACATCTGAGAGACTATGAAAATGTGCATTTGTCTCTGTGTACATTATCTATCTATCTATCTATCTATCTATCTATCTATCTATCTATCTATCTATCTATCTTTGTCTTCACTAACACATATGAGTAAAGGTATGACTCACTGCGCTTAAACCAAAAACAGAGTAGCACTCTATACATTATCAATACCATAACAAATTTCTTTTGTCTAGCATATAACAGCATGTAACCACTAACAATATTAATGTTTATATTCTTTCTCCACACACTACAAGTAACTGGAAAAAGACAGGAAAACTGCATTTTAATGGTGTCAGTAAAGGCAGAGTATATTTTTATCCAGAATGGTGTGAAAAAGAGAGTAGCTGTTGCTCACTCATACAGCACTATTCTTCATTTTACACATACATAAAAACAAGTGCAACAAAGAAACACAAATGATTTCCATCATTTACAAATTGTTATCCAGTTACAGACAATTCTTGATACATTTATTCCATGTAACTTGGTGCAGCAGGTTAAAAACTATAAGGATCGGCAGGTAAATCACTGAGGTGCAGAGGAATGTTGCATTGCTCAAGCAAGTTATTAAAGTAGTCGTTACTTTTTTTCCTTCGGCCACAGAGAGGCATAAATCCTGCAGTTGCACAGACAAGAGTTGCTGGAATAATGTTTGATTTCTAAACGTTTAGTTGTCGTTTGTGTTTTGTTTGTTTGTTTACATATTGTTTGAATATTTCCATGAGTAGAAAATGACAGATTCTGTGTTCACTCTGTGATCGCAATGCTCACATTAAAGAGGCTCATTGTGTTTCGCAATTGTCATGACAAGTTGATGACATGTTGGCTTCGCAAAAATTCAATAACAGTGTGTGTGATCATGAAGAAAGTATCTGCACATTAATGCGGTTTGCTAAGCACCACATCTGAATCACACTTGACTTGACTAGTTAGCGATATGAAGGGTGCAGTTGTCTTCATATAAGCACTCACAGGACTGTGTATCTGCCAGCTGCACCTTATAAGCTGATCAGAAATGGAAGTAGTAAGATGTACAGTGCTGGTAAGTTACAAATCTTTGTATGTATTAAACTATGTTTCAACTTCATGAATTTTCTAATGGGTTATAATAGTAATAGTAAGTAATAAGTAATAGATGTTAATAAGTGGCGCTATTAATATCAGCTGCTAAGGATAATTGAAACTATTTTAATTAATGTTTCACTCAACATTTAAAAAAAACTTGAGTTTTAACATACAGAAAATGAACATTCATTCATTCCCCTGACTGAAATATACAATTTCATCATTGAAATGAATGAATTTTTCAAAATTATAGTAAATAAGATTCAAATAACTGAATCATGCTGTAACCAAAGTAATTTTTATGTATGTTTTGGGGAATTAAAAACTGTTGGTGAATTTTACAAAACCTAACATGTGGCCATATTAAGTCAAGATCTCACTAAGCCATATATCCCTGAGCAACAATGACCAACAGAAAGATGCACTAATTTCCACTGCTGAGCAGAAAGTGGAACACGTCTGTTCCACCAAAGTAACTCATGTCAGCTCACAAGAATTAGCCACCACGCCCCAGCTATCACATGCTACACTTTACGGCGCACACAGCACAGATGCAGGCTCACTCTAAACCATTGTCTTTGCTTCTATATGCTGACGCTGTGGGCTTTATGACGAACACAGCTCGTCTAGGAGACAAGTGAAGAGCTGCAGCAGGATTAGGATCCCACAGGTCCCAGGGCACCCTACATAAATGTTGCAGGAACAGGATGTATTTACTCTAATGCAAGCAGAAGTGGGTGGTCAGCATTACAATCACAGGATGAACACAGGATGAAATTTCATATAGGCCTACAGTACAAAAACAAACAAACAAAAAAAAAACACGAGAGGCTGTTATCATTGGGCAAATATTGCAAGTGGATGTATCATCTTTCAGGAAAATTGTATGCACCTAAAAGTGATCAATATAATGTTTTATACAGTAAACTGTGGAAATATGGTGTAATTCTGTTTACAACAGTACTGTCACTAAAGCTCTGAAGTCTGGCACATCTGGTTTGTATCTATTACCAGAGGAAAAACATCTGAGAACAATGGATAATGGTTTATTCATTTTTAGTTTTGCTTTTGTTTTAATGACATTTACTAAACTTTGTTTTCTTTTTATGTCTTTAAAGGTGGCGTATTAAATGGTGTCATGACTGTTTTTGTATTTCTTTCTTCAGGATCACGCTCTGTTCTGTAACATAGCACTGTTTGGCACGCCATTTAGCATTTTTGGCTAGTATTTCTGTTAGCTTATAGGCCCGAACATTTTTTGCTTTTACACATTTTCTAAAAAATTCAATGAAAATAGGACAAGACATTGTATCTCTCAACTTTCTGGATTACATACAGCCCTTCTGTTGTTATTCCTGTGAGACTGGGCCATTGTTGTTGCTATGACCAGCAAACCTGCCACCTAGCAAAACTGAAAGAGCAGGCCGGTGTGTGAGTTCTCATTTAAAACAAACATAGCATGTTACGGAGAAGCTAACCTGATGGAGTGCTTATCTTTTTTCTTTTATCTTTACCACTGTTTGTACTATACAGTAGCTAAACTCTATGTCAGGAGAATCAGGTCCTGACATTGTGTGGAGTTTTGCCGTCGGACATGTACAGGTTGTTCGAGCCATGTTCTCACATGGAGAGAAACTCTGCTTGAGTTCAGTGAGGAGATAATATGAGATCTGCAAAGTGTTTGATTTTATTTAAAAGATTGTCAACAGCATTTTAATAATAATGGATACTTAAATGAAACACTATGGGGAAATTCTTGCGGCACCAAAGGTTCAGGGTTCACTGTCTTGTCCAGGGACACTGTGACATGTTGCCAGGAGGAACTTGAAGTCAGATCACTGACGCTATTGTTCATGAATGACATAATCCTAACCAACTGACCCACAGCTGCCAGTTTTTGATAATGAAGTCAGTACTCAGGCCAAATCAACGTTAAAGTTGAAACCATTATCTGTTGTGTATATGGAAGCAGGCTGTGTATTCCAGTGGGCAAAGGCTGAATGATGCACAAAATGTAAATTTTACAGGAATATTCATTATTAGATGTCAGCCTCAACAACACATTCTGTTGTCTGACTGTTGTTCCAAGAGGAACATCTGCATCAGTAATTTCAGCACGATGTCCCAAAACAGCAAGTTCAAGTGACAACGTGACTCTAACAGCCACAGTTATAATAGAAATTGTAAATTATAATAAAAACAAAAAGGAAACAAAGAAGGAAGAAATTGCATGTCGTTATTATTATTAAGTTCACAAATGGAGGACGTGAGGGTGCATGGGTCATGAAAACATTTGGAGCACTGGGAGAAGCATGTTCGTTTGTATTGGGCCAGGACAGTTTTGGCAATGAAAATAAAATTTGGCATTGAAACACAAGCTGAAGTGAAAAAGGAGGATATAATGGATTTGAAATATTTGTACCGTTAAAAATTTTTAGTGGCACTCAAGGAAAGTATTGGTACTTAAAAAACACGTATTAAAAAAAAAATCTTTCCAGAAAGAAATGAATGAACATATCATGCACTTGCAATATTTTTATCCAATTTTCCTTTTACATTTTAAAGTGTTTTTCAGTGACAATCTTCTGGTCTGGTTTTTTTCTTAAACAGTGAAATGTGTTTTACACATTATTAGTTTTTCTTCAGTGCCTGTGGTTTTCAGTTTCGCTTGTCTGTTACTGTTGTTTCATTTGGATGACTTGATTTTTCTGTAGAAATGCTGGTAAGGCCATTTCTCAAGATCAGTTACTTGAAAGGCCACTGTTTTTGTTCATTTTTGGTGTGAACCTGAAAAAAAATCTAACCAATATGTGATTCCAAGCTCCAATTAGGTGAGCAACCAAGTAATCTGTGTTATGATTGACTTTAAAACATCTGCTCATGCTCACAACAATATGTAATGGAGCTAAAGTAATACTACTGCAAAACATACTAACATACATTTTTGTTGGTAGGCCAGAAAAATAGAATAGTAGATCATAACAGTGTTGTTTGTTTATATTGTCAGAGCAGTTTCCACACACCAAAAGGCCTCATGCTGACAAGATAACATTGAAACCAGTGTAGAAAGGTATCCACGGAAAGCTGGAGTCAAAGTGTCCTGTGTTATAGAGTAGCTTACACTTGTACAAGTTCTATTATTTTAACCCCAGGGTGACTGTTTGGCGCGTGACCTCGGTTTCACTGTCATTCTAGAGAGCTGTGCTTCTCTAAGAGCCAAATTGACGACTGCTGGGAATATTGCAGGCTTGTACCCAGGAAGGCAATTTTCCCTACAGTGGGATAATGGTAGTAAGTGGGGGTGGGGGTGGCAAGAGTTAGTCATATACTGTACACCTACTTGGAGGGTGGTGATTTTATTCTGCTGCCATCATCCAATATGTCACCGCATTGGTGGTGATTACAGACAGCCACTGGTTTCTACAATTTGCCATCTCCCCTTCTACAACCTGATTTGGAGTTAGTTGTTTTTTTTTGTTTGTTTTTTTCTTTCAGTGTAATTTTACCTTTCCCTCTTATTTTGTTATTTTGCCACCACATAAGAAAAATGGCAGTTATTATCCTTGTAAAGGATTTGCTGAAATACTATAAAATGAAACACACCTTGAAGTAAATTTAGGAGATGAAAAAAGTGAACCACAGATCATCAACTTCCATTTTCAGTGGAGCAGGTTCATAAAGAATAGTAAAACGATATTATAGATTGAAGTGATCTAGCTTTTGGTGAAAGTCGCTCATATTTCTACACATCAATTGCACTTTTTTCATTAGAACAGGAAATAAAAAGAAAAGCGAGAATTGTTCGGTATGTGGAAAAATATTGGATGGAAATAAAAGTTTTTCCCATTTTTCTATCTATTTATATATATTTAAAATGTTCTCTGAGTATTTATCATTATATTCGTCTGATGGAATGGAATATTTTTACGAACCTTTCCTGACCTACTTATTCTTAGAAAAGTTTATCCTAATGAATAAATCATAACTTGTATTATTTTTTGTGTTTTAATGTACAAAACACAATTGACTTTAGTTTTATGTATTTTTAAGTCCATCCAGGGAAGAGAACTGCAAGTAGCCCTCGGCTATAAATGCTACGTGTACAGTATATACAAATACATAAATAAACACTACTAATAAAGATCATTTAAATGACCTATCTGACCTAAATGTCTGCATCAGATCACTCATGATCTCATCATCCTTCATCAAAATAAAATAGGAAACAAATTTAAATGTCTGATTTCCCTGACACTTTTCATTGTATGAGGTTTGACTAGTCCTCTTTTAATTATGTAATCTCAATGCGCCCACTAACATTTAATTTGCTCCTTCTCTTTCCAGCTTCCTGGAAATCTCATTAAAATTTGCAAAATTTATTAAATACAAATGCGACTAGTATCTCAGATACCGCCTGTGAGTCATGTAACTCCTCTATTCAACACAACTGCACCTGTCTACCTCAACTCCCCTATTCAGGCCTACAGTTTCTCCCGCCCACCTCGTTCTGCCAACAAACGGCGTCTGGTGGTCCCGACACAAAACAAAAGATCCAATGCAAAGCTTCAGCTCTGTGGTCCCACAATGATGGAGCTACCGAACTCTGCCTCACTCCCAATATTCAAAAAGCTGCTGGAAACAGAACCTTTCTGTAACTTTCTATGCACTTAAATACATCAAAATAAATGCATTTTCATTAAATGTAAAAAAAAAAAAACCTTTCTTACATTTACATCTCATGAAACTGATACACTTCTTCTGATAGCGCTTTGTTTTTCTCCTTGATATAAATTTTTGCTTGCTTTGTACCTCACTTGTGAGTCATTTTGGATAAAAGCATTAAATGACTAAATGTAAACATAAATGTAGTTTTAGTGTGTAAGATCTTAAACCTTACATTATAAAATGCCTTGAAAACGCTGATTGTAAATAAATGGAATGGAATTAAAAATCCAACCACATAACATGTTTGACTGAAATCATTACATTATAGACTCTGTATGATGGACTAATTTAGGGTTCTCAAACCTGCCTTCAAGGACCTCTGCCCTGTTTGTTTTCCATCTCTTCCTGCCCCATCCACAGCTGATTACCTGGGTCAGGTGTGTTCAGTAATGACAAGCTGGAAGATCCCATCCCAAATGAGGATGCAGTGTGAATAAATCACTGCAACTTGTGAGGCAGGTTCCAAACAAACTGACAATGCAGAGTTTGGATATCATCAAAAAGGTTGAGTGACCTGATTAAGTGACCTGATTTTTTACCGTCTAGGATGGAAATAGATTACAATCTGGCAGCGTAAGATATAATTCTTACTAACATTTAAATGACTCCCTCTTGGTGTAGAGTGTGGCTGTGGCAGGATTTGTTTCAACCAGAGAGAAATAAGCAGGTGCAAAAAAGCAACTGGTTGTTACAGAAGGCAAGTAAACTGGTGAGTGAGCTGACATCAGGTCACCCTGCATACCACCCGACACAGCAAGTGGTACATTCAGTACATTTTTGGAGACGCAAATGTGATGAATTTGAGTAATCGCTTAAGAGGGTAACGCTTGTAATTAAAATTTTCAATGTCATATTTTAATTTCTTAAACTAAGTTTCGAACTAAAAGTCAGTAAAACACAGATGTAGCCTCTGGCTGCACACTCGCTCTGTTATCCAGCATGGCTGTCTTCTTTCACAGTTGGAGCTTCTCATGAGACCCACAGGCTCTGCGTCAATCACAAAAATTATTCAAATAGCTTTGACCTCAGTGATTTTCAGTGAGAAATCTTTTTATAGCAGGCTAAGTGACAGAGATGGACAAGGAGTGAGAGTAGGAGGGAGGGAGCACAAATGTCTGCTGTGTAACGCTGTTATACTCAGTCTGTAGGAGGGGGAACCACAACTTGATGCAGGTCATTTGTTACGGTTTTGCTCCTTTTCCTACGTTTCTTCGCTCTTTAACCTTTGCTCTTGATCTAACTCTGGCCTGCTGTTTAGTAGTTTCTGATCTGAATGTCTCCTCCACCACATGTCTCAGGTCAGATACCTTTCCTGTCAAATATGAAGCAATAATAAATTGTTCTTATTATGTAGGGACAAAACTACCCAACACACTGGTTGTTGTGAGTGAATACTGATAGTCCTGCCTCTTTTAAATGCAGTGACAGGCCCTGTAGAAAACTGTACTAGTGACTCAAACACAGCTCTGTCTAGTCTCCTTTAACACCTATAAAGGTAGTGGCCCTAAAGTAAAGTTGGGTTGATTTGTTGGGTTTTCCTTATTATTTAGTTGTATTGTAAGGTCTTAAACCTTACATTGTAAAGTGCCTTGAGATGACTTTTGTTGTGATTTGGCGCTATATAAATAAAGTTGAATTGAATTGAAATAATACGTTTAGTTGGAAGGAGTAAAAAATAGAAACAACAATG
>OMLM01003274.1:4746-15044 GCA_900302695.1 Helostoma temminkii | reverse complement strand
GTAAAGTTATCTACTGTGCTCTTGTATTTTTTACAGGAATTCTCTGGTAACCACAGCTGCCAGCGTTTTCCTGTAAAAACAACAGTTTTTTTTCTTACAGTGTAAGAAATATATATGTAATATATGTTCCTAGAAGCACAGGTCGGGGTGGAGGAGTAGCGGCAATATACCACTCAGGTTTAATAATCAACCCCAGACCTAAACATAATTATCACTCATTTGAAAGTCTCTCGCTTAGCATCTCACTTTCAAACTGGAAAAGTCAAAAACCAGTTGTGTTTTACCATGTCAGCACATCAGCTCTACACCGGATGACTTTTGTGTTCATTGGTTTAGAGTTGGGAAGCACGTTAAAACCAGGTGTCCGTTCTGGTGGAGACAAGACATTAAACAACTTCTCCCACAGAGATGAAGCCATGACACAACACACAAAGGTCCACATGAAGTTAATCTCTGTCAAATAGATCCACATTTTAGGACAAAAAAAAGATTTACTTTTAAAACTTCACATATAGTTTAAAATTGAGTTTATTTCTTGTCTGCTTCATTTTGAGCTTTAACTTCTAATGTTGTAAACTGTGGGAGGTGTATAAGCCCCGACATGATAGTAGCTGACACTAGTGAATGGAAAGACCAAGCAACCAGTGAATAAGATGTGATTACACAGACAGAGCTGTCTACAGTGACCAACCTACAGCCTCCTATAATGACCATGTGCTGTGTTTTTGCTCATGATGTTTGTCAAACTAATTTGGAGCCATTGATGACAAACGAAGTTGATAGTCTCCATTGTTGTAAGAGACTTAAAACCATCAGCATCCAATCAAAGCAGAAACAGTGATGGAGATGAAAATATGCTCTAGACATCCTGAAAGCATGAAGAAAACTAGTCTGAGTTTACTTTTATTCCAAGCATTGATTTTCCACAGTGACCCTATATTTACCATCAGACCAGCTACACAGAATCAAACAGCAAATAGAAAGTCAATGTTTGTTCTTCCCCCTCGTCGCCAAGGTTCACAGGCAGCTGCTACAACGTGTCCTGTAGTATCTGATCCTTGTTACAGACTCTCTCCTTCTCAGCGAAACAAAGCCACCTGAGCCTCCTGCACTGTGATGACAACAGCAGAAGCTAATCTGCTTCCGAGCAGCGTCGTTTACGCTGCAGAAGAAAAAGTAGTGGTTTTCCAATAATCCCTGGTCAGCGACCTAAGTATATTTACTCAAATACTGTACTGTACTGTACTGCAAGTACAATTTTGAGAAACTTGTACTTTTACTAATTTCTATTTGTGCAGAGGTTTCATACAGGTGTTGTGTTTTTGCTGCAGAGAATGGAGATGTCACAGTAATGAAGGTTCTAACTTACATAAAATACCTTAATGTCAACATTCAGTACAGTTTTTGATACCACTGGGACAAACAGAATGTGGAAGATATAAAATATGAGTTTTTGCTAAAAGATTAACAGGTATCTGGAAACAGTTGTTTTCTTCCTTCCCTCCTCTGAGTGCTGACCACAGTAGGAAGCATCTATAGCTGTTTAAAGTTTTTCAACAATGTATCCATATATGTCCAGAAATAGAGAACACTGAAAGAGAAAGGCTCGGTACCTGACTTGTATAACAGGTCTGGACCATTCACCCTGAACAAATGAAATGAGTGATTGCTATTCATCATTTGATGATGAGGCATAAAAACACAGTCCAGTTTCTAGCTTGTATTATTATTACATCATTTAGCAGAGCTTAGCTCAGATGTTATTTAAATGTCGTGTGTATGTGTCTATAGTCGTGTGGCACATTTTAGTTTGAATTACAACTTCAAAGGACTTACTGAGGCTTAAAAGTTGGCTTTAGGTTAAGGTTAGACATTTAGTCAGAGTGGAGGGCTATGGAAGGCATCACGTCTTCACGGCTGTAGAAGAACCAAGATATGAGGTGTTGGATGAAAGCTGACTCTCACAGCAGAGACGACGTCGCAGTGTTGGGTTATTAAATCTGAGCTCAGGGGAGAAGCCGTCTGCTCTCCACAGATGGGAGTTGATGGATTTCAACGCTCAGACACTCTCACCTTAAATAAATCAGGCACACTAAGCTTCCTGTTTGGGCTGAGGATGAGATCACAGACACCGAGCGGTGGGATGACATCAACATGTGAAAAAAGAGGTTCACCAGCGTGAGTGGAAGAAGCCTAAAGTCCAATGTTTTGTGACTGATGGGATAAAAATGGTGTTTACATTATTCAAGTGTGAAACATAGGTGCTTGAAAGTTTGTGAACCCATTAAACCATTCTCTATTTCTGCATAAATATGACCTAAACATGATCTGATTCGTCCAAATGTGCGGACCTCCTAGAATTATATATGTATTTAAAGGTGTATCCATCAATAGGTCTGGGAGGTCCTGCCTTATTTAAAAGAACAGAAATCTGGTTGTCATGGCTCGAACAAAGGAGATTTCAGAAGACCTGAGACGAGTTCTTGATGCTCTCCACCTGGAAAAGGCTGGTAAGGAGTTGGCCTAGTCGATCATTCAACTCGAATAACAAAGATCACTGCTACTACTAGGACTACTGGAATTCCCTACTAATAGGATGTCCCAGTAACTCATTAAAAAGCCTCCAGCTTGTACAAAATCAGAAGGCTACTGGAGAATTTTCTGTGGACACATGAGACCAGAAAAGAACTTTCTGGCTTGAATAAAAAACATTTGTGTGTGTGTGTGTGTGTGTGTGTGTGTGTGTGTGTGTGTGTGTGTGTTTGTGTGTGATAACCAAAGCGAATGATCCTCACACCATCTGTGGAACGCATTTTATCTGCTGTGTCTGGACCACAATGGCTCGACATCACTGATGAAGCGAGCAATTCAGAGTTTTGCAAGAAAACTCCACATGAAAAATGTGAAGGGATCAAATATACAAACAGAAGCTCAAGAGAAGGTGGATGATGCAGCAAGACAATGACCCTAAACCACAGGTTGTTCTATCAAAGAGTCAATATCCTGACCCGTCCTGAAGCAGGTGGTTCATGCAGGAAGCCAACCAACACCTCTGAGCTGAAGCTGGTCTGTAGTGAGGACTGGACTAAAATCCTTCATTTATAGGTTATTGGTGCAAAAGAGGGTGCACATACTTTCATACAATGAATAAAGCCTTTCTTTTGTCTCCTTTGTTTAATCATGTTCCTTTTATCTAGTTTAAGTCCATGATCATGGTTTTGGTCATATTTATGCAGAAACAGAAAATTCTAAAGGTTCCACAAACTCTGAAGCTCACAGCTACTCGCTCAACCAGCCCACAGACAAGAGGCCTCTGAGTGTTTCCACAGTACTCACTTTCATTTTGCAGTCCTCTTGTTTCCTATCCGTTTCCTCATGCACACACAGTAATACGGACGTACAGTAATAAAGCATGTGATGACAACACCCCGAGGGCTCGGTGCCGTTGGGTTTCTCATGTTTCCAGCCGTCGCTATTTTTCATGCAGATTTGAGAACTGAATTGGAAACACCTGATGAAACTCTGATGCAAACTGGGCTGAATTTTCTGCTCCGTGCTGCTGGAGGCTCGTCTGGCAACACTTCATAGCCTCCACGTCTCCTCTGATATGTTTTACCAAAATAAAAGCCATTTGATGCAGACATGCTTCACAGGACAAATCCACCATGACTCTGGTTGTTTTTCTGTTTTCTAGATTTTACATATTTTTTATGTTTATTCTGAGGAAAGATCATTTTAATCATTTCAGTCAAACCTCTCGGGCTCATTCACGTCCATTCAGCTCAGAAAACAGCTGAAGATTAATCCAGTCTCTAATCCATCATGTGAGGAGCTGCCAGGGCTTTAGAGTCACATCCCATGAGCATTAATATCAGACTGAACATTTCTGAAAAGAGGCATCAAGTGTGAGAATGGTGCAGAGATAATAACTAATGTAACTGACAACAGGGATTTGATCCATGTCTTGGGTGTTTCAACATGTCCAAACCACTGAATGTGATGCACGATCGATGCTTCAAAGTTCAAAGATCAAAGTTATGAACCAGGTCTGCAGCTTCAGCAGATCTTCAATTTTACCATTTTAATCCGGTAAAGGTACATTACAAGAGAGGATCAGCAGCAGGAGCCAAGAAAGAAAAGATCACATCTCAATCAAATGTGTCCAGTAAACAGGATTTAACACAGCCAGTGCTGGATGAACTCAAACTATAACAAAACTAAACCAAAAACAGGAATGGTTCAAATAAAAAGCATAAAATTAAGTTTTAGTGAAAATCTCATTTTGATGTATATCAACCATATGAGTCTACTTGTTTGGTTGTCAATAAAAATAAACAAGTAAACATAATGTAATAAAATCCACGAAAGCATCTACATCTACTTCTGATTTCATAAGCTTTTGATGTCAACTCTCACACCGAACTGTCGAATAAAGTGAATCCAAACACAATAAAGAATAACAAACCTAAACAGTCAAGTTATGTTTTTAATTTAACATTAAGAAAAACACAGTAGTTTACAGGTACAAACACTTTCCTCACATACAAAAATAAATGATTTTGATTGGACATTTTTAAATATATTAAAGAGATAGGGCTACATATTACTTTGCTTAGCAGTGATTCACACTCTATGCTAGCTAACCTGCTACACCCAATGCACCCACCCTTGTTATATCTGCTGTTAGAGACTGCTGGTCATTTCCATATATATATATATATACATATATACACACACATACACACACACACACACACACACACACCCTCCAGTCTACAGCAAAAATAAGGAAGTACAAATGTGCATGGAGAGGCTTGTTTGAACTTGCTTCTCGTGTTACCTCGTGGAGGGAGTGAAGTCATCCAGTAGAGAGGAGCAGGTTCACAGCAGCCTCGCTGCAGGAAGCTGCTGCAGAGTGTTTTTCCTGGAAGAAACCTCCACAGGAAGATGTGACTGTCCCGTGTTCACCGTTTGCTTATTCTTCAGTAAGGCAACAAATAGTTTTACTTCCCCAGAAGAAGACTGGACTGCAGGGGGGAGAGAGGGAGTTGCCTCTCATCACTGGTGCAGCTGCAGTTTGAACAACCGAGATTTGATCTGTTGTCCGTGTTCAGACATTAAACTAAACCAAAAGATTTCGATGAGAATAAGCTGGATTATTTCACATCTGATGTCAGCAGGACGTGACTGTACAAAGCAAAGCGTTCCTTCTGTGTGGCAGTGACAGTTTCTAAGAAAAGCTGATAATGAAAAACTTAAATCATTAACACACAGATTCTCTCCAGACTCATGGTGACATTTCTGAGGATGTGCTCATCACTAAAGCCAGTTTACTTCAAATGAACATTTAGAGTGTAGAGTTTTGCTGCAACAAAACATTACATTAAAGATTACTCTACTGCATCATCATCATCATCATCACTTATAAGACAGTAAGCTAATAATGATGTGACTCTAAACCTGCTCTGATTTAAAACAGAGAGTCCATAAACAGCTTCTCCTGGAACCTAAATTACTATTAAATGGTTTGCAAACGTGGCTGCACTGATGCTGAAAGCAGACGCAGAGTTTCTGGTGTCCTCTAGCTGTCCTGCTCTTCGAAATGAAACAACTTCATAAATCTGAAAGAGGCACCGTCACTGGCCTCCGCAGCATTCAGGGCCCCAAACAGCTCGGATTTAAATAGTGGAGGATTTAACGGTTAGTCTGCGCAGAGGGACCACTCAGCTGCTGGCAGGTTTACAGCCAAGGCTGTTGCAGCCTTCTGTTGCGAGCCTAGACCGGCTGAGAGCCGGCGCCCATCGGCAGGGTGATTGATGCTTGTTCTCCTTGACTTCAGGACTGAGCAGCGGTTATGAGGCACGCAGAGGAAAAGTGTTACTTCCTGTGTGAGAGAAGGTCAGTGAAACATTCTTGGCTCTGATGGTATATTTCAGATTCAGATGCGGGTCTGCCTGCCAGACAGGTCTGAAGTCCGTCTGTCCACAGTCATACTGTGATCAGTTTTGTCAGCCATAAGACGTTTATGCCAGATGTTATGAAATTCCCTCAGTGCTCCTCTAATATCACATTTATAAGGAGGCAACAAACCTGAGGTCACTGACCAACAAAATGTATTAATCCAACTTTGAGTCAAAGTGGAAATTTGAATAAATTCCCTTAAATTGGATCCGTATATGACTTGGCATCAGTCTTGTGTAGAGGCCCTGGCAGAGTCAAAGTCAAAGGTGTTGACGTCCTGAAGTTTTGGATAAAATGTGCTTCTGTGACGCCGCTCACATCACACTCCCAAAACTCCTGGATCCAACGCATCCACACACGTCTCTGTACGGACGTGGCAGCCATCACTAAATTAATAAAAATGTTTTTCTTCTAATTATCATTTGCTTAGACGTTTTTGCGCTTCTACTGCACAGCCGCTTTAAAATGACATTGTAAAGGCTCACTTCAGCTGCATCCGTGTTTACCTGTGTATACACGACATGCTGCGTGTGAAGTCACGTTATTGTTGCTCTACACATGTGAACCAGGTCTTCTCACCAAACCAGGGAGGTCAGGATTCTGTGCAGTCACACTCTGAATTCTGATTCCTGTCTGTTTAGAGGTTTGGATTCAGACTATGAAATATTGCACTGTTAAAGAGGATTCTTCTTTTCTTTTACCCTTTTTGACCAACAAGAACATGGTGCTGATTCTCCTCACATTATCACTGTATTGCACATCATATTAGTGCATTGCTTAAACCCAGCATAATAAAACAACTTCACACAGGATTTGCGTTCTTGTTAAATCTGATTCTAACATACGTGTACTTCACCACACAGCTTCATCACATAACCTCACAATATTTTTCAGTAATACAACATATTGAATGACTTATGCAACTTACAGTAGCAGTTCTGTTTTTAGCACTATAACAAATCAAGTCGCACTATTTCAGTACTTTTACTATGTAACCGTGTCTCAGTTGTACAGTAATATTCTGCTTTCAGCTTCTGGTAGTATTATATAGTAGTATATATAGTATATTATATATAATAAAATGTGCCTGGCAAGACAAGACTGCAGCTATGGATATAAACAATGCTGAATATACATTATTAAATTGCATTTGCAAAGTTTTTTAAGGAAGGACTCGCCTTTAACTTGCTTATGAGACCACACACACACACACACACACACACACACACACACACACACCTAGTGTAGCAAGACTCATGGGAGACGTCCAGCCAAACTGAGCCAAGCTAGAGTTTGGATGAAATCCACGCTGCTCGCTGGGGAGATGTTTTCTGTCTGCAGGGAGGTTCACAAACAAAACACAGCTGCCATCTTGTTTTTGTTTTGAGGACACACTGCAGATCGTCCTGCCTACAGGTCAGAGGTCAGATGATAAGATGACAGCGCTTTTCCAAACCGAAAACACGCACAACAGGGATTAGGTTTTCAACTCTGAGGAGCCAGGATGTTTTTCCAACTGCATTCCATCAGCAAAGTGATAAAAATAGCTATTATTGCAAATATTTCTGTTAATAATGTGCAGAGACAATGCATTTGTCCTACAGGACTAGAAATCATTGCTGAACAGAGCTAATGAGAGCGAGGCGGGAACTGAACTCAGACCACAGACAGCACAGAGGGACATCAGAAGAATCCATCACAACTGACCTTTACATTCATCCCACACTGATTTTTTCCTCATCACCGTAAAGAAACGCTGCAAGAGAAAGCAGACAGAAATATGCCAAACGTTCGTAATAAGTTTTAGTAAATGAATCACATGTAAAATAGTTTTTACCAGAGTGTAAAACATTATAATAAAACCTTTATTGTGAGGTTCAAGTCTGAGTCTGGAGCCAAAGAGGAGACCAACCCAACACGAATGGATTTTTAATGTTTAATAAAGTGGTTGAGTTTGGGTGCAGATGTGCGTCTGGACCAGCCCGTCAGAAGGTGAGTGCCAGCCCAGCACCAACTCTTTGCTGGACTAGAACCAAGAAGTGATTGCATCAGAGGCTGAACTATCATGACCAACAAGATCAACCAAAGCTTTGTTCTAAAGATAAAAATCAGTGCATCATTTGTTAGATTTGTTTAACAGCGGCGTGAAATTATTGCTAATTAGCAAGCTAACCACTAAAGCTAACACAGGCTAAGAAAACAGCAGATGTTTTATTTTAACAGCACTCATCAAGTGTAATACTGTACTGTACATAGTGATCACTACAAGTGGCACATACTGTATATGTTGGAGTGTTTGGATGTGAGTTTGCAAAGTCAGAGGAACACTGGTACAGGGACAAGTTGTGTGTAGTGTTAGCTGTGCTGTGAAGGCAGAGATGTAGCGTAACGGCAGGGCTCTGTAGTGCCTCTGGAGCCCGTGGAAACACAAACTGGTTCTTATACGGTTCTTAAGTTGAACCAACTTTGAGTCAGCACTATGTTCTTGTTGGTCAAAAAGGGGTAAAAGAAAAGAAGAATCCTCTTTAGCAGTGCAACATTTAGTTCCACAATCTGAATCCAAACCGATCTAAACAGACAGGAATCAGAATTCACAAATGTTAAAGCCAGGAGCAGACTTACGAGCTGGTAACAGCAGGCAGGGAAAAGGCTGAGTGGACAGCCTGTAAAACAGCATCCTGGAGACTCTTCTGAACTGCAAAACTGATAAAAGCAACAGTGTTAGATCAGTTTTTATCACACTAATCATGTTTACATTTATAATTTTTGTATTACTAAAGTATGTTTAAGCTGCTTTATTATTGCGTTTTTCCATGCTTGCATAGGTTTCCGCTGCAGACATCGTCAGAGTACAAAGCGATCTCATGGAGGTTTTCAGAACAGGCGTGAGCACCACACCCAGCTGCTCACCTGGCTTTCATTATCACACTACATCCTCCAGTCACTTACAGACTGTAACGGTTTTTCAGGTTCTCTGTGGACCGGTACATCACCTGTTTCCCCTGTCTGCTTTTGTCTGTGTGCTGCCTGTTTATCACAGCCTAGCTGCTCAGTATTTGCTTCAGTAAGCCTGTTCACTTTTATGACAATTAAGCATTTAGTGCATCTGCCCGTTTGCTGTTGAAATGTCCTTACTGAAGGAAACGTGACCCAAAGTGAGATTCTGAAAGCTTCCATGACACCGGTCGTCTCCCTGAGCTCCAGTGTCGGACACATCGTTCCTGTCGATGAGTCGATGGGACGATGACGGGCTTCCTCTAACGAATGCAGACACTCAGCACCTGTCAGCTGGCGTCGGGTCAATACAGAATCAAGTGTCTGACCGAGGATGCACTGGAAAACCCATTTACAGTAGCAGCGTTGTCATAGAGACAACATTGATTTCACTGCTTGGTGGCTGAGCTTTGTTTTGACAAGATCCTGGTCTGTTCAGTGGCTGGAAACATGCGGGACGTCTGTACTCACTCTACTTGTCTTTACCTTCTGATACGATCTCCACCCACAGCTGGTCGTGATTCATAGATGAATGTCAGATTATACAACATGAGAAACATGGGAACAGCAACCAGATGTTATTTTATTGGAATGAGCAGAGCGTCTTTGTTTAAATGTTCTTATGATGAAGCTGTACCTGAATGAATGAAACTAAAGTGCCAGTACCACCCGGCTCTCTCGCTTCCCACTGTTACAAATATTACCAATGATGCTCTGACACAATCAGAGAACACTACTAAATGTGAAACAGCAGCTTCCATGTAGCTCCACGTTACATTTACTTAAAAACATTTTAATAATCACAGAATTCTGATTCACACTCCTGTGTTCTGAAACTAATTGGCAGGTAACACACTTTAACATCCAACATGCATCAAACTGTGAGTCAACCTATGTTTCACCTCCTTGGGGGGTGCTAAAGGTCAAAGGTCACTGTGTCAGCAGAGCGACGTCTGTTTTATCTCGTGACCTCTAAACGACCTTGTCATGAGAGATGCTGCTTTGTTGCTGATTTGTCTTTGTCACTGCCGAGCCTCTCAGACTGCCTCCCCCTTCCTCACCCCGCCGCGCTCCTCTTCAGGCGCCACATCCGTCTCACGGTTGGGTGTGATCCTGGCTGGTAACCATGGCGACAGCTGCCGGGGCCCGCCAGCAGCACAGAAACTCAAACGTGAGGACTGATGAAGGACAGTGGATGGAGAGAGGAGGGGTGTGATCCACTGGCAGGGCGTCCTAATGAGTGTGTGTGTGTGTGTGTGTGTGTGTGTGTGTGTGTGTGTGTGTGTGTGTGTGTGTGAGAGAGAGAGAGAGAGAGAGAGAGAGAGAGAGATAGACAGAGAGAG
>OMLM01003272.1:8857-20338 GCA_900302695.1 Helostoma temminkii | reverse complement strand
CGGGGCAGGAGCGGTGGGAGGAGGAGGAGGAGGCGTAGCAGGAGGCGGAGAGACGGCGTACAACCAGGTGAAGTTCAATCACCATCACCTTTTCTACTGTGTGTGCGCGACACAAGCTGACTTGTGGTACTGTCTGTGAGTTGTCATTAGAAACTGATTATATCATCCTGTCATCAGTAATGTGTTTCCAGTCACATTACTGGTGTCGTTTCATCGCTTTAGACACTTTGGCTGCTTAGTGCTGCCACACTGCTCAAAGAAACTCAAAGAAACAACCTACTTTCATTTTTACTTGACGTAAATAAACTAATTAGCACTAATTAGTAGACTCATCTTAAATGATGGTGCAGTTTCCAATTAGGCTCTGAGACTTTTTCCTGCCTTGAAATTAATTTTCTGTCCAAAATACCTTTTGCCTAAAGCGTTTACTCAACCAAGAGCACACAAGTTCCTCTGTGTTTCTCAACATAACACATAACTACCCAAAAGTGTCAAATCATACCAACCTCTACTCATATTCTGCTCTGTTTTAATATAGAAATAATCTCTGTAGTTTATGTTTGGTGTGAGTTAGTATTTACCACATATTCCATCACAATATATTCAAAGTTAATCATATATTTATGTCAAAATCGTCTCTATAGGCTACAGTATAGTGATACAGTAATACCCCAGTGATAGCCATAAATCCACTATAGGGGCTCTTATCATGTATGAAGCCATTATCAGATTGCTCTGGCTTCTTTGAAGATAATGAGGTTAATTTTCACCCTGCTTGGTGCCTGCACCCTGTGCGCGCCGCAGGATGTCTATTATACAAAGACCCGCAGCATGTTAACTGAGGCTGGGGGGCTGAATGGTATTGATTCTGCCTGTCGTCCCTGCTTTATTGAACCATTAGCACACACACATTAGAAATCATAGAACAGCAGATTGTGACAAACACTCTTGTATGTGAATACTGTGAAATAATTGGGCAGTGTAAACCACTTAATTTGCATTTCAGACACTAATGCATATTAAGACACTAACCTATGTGTCAATATATGAATATTGGATTAATATAATGTGAATCATAAGGCCAGTGTTTGCAACTATAGACCTTATTATTTTATGTAAGCGTGTAAAGTACAGACTTGTGAAAGTTTGCAGTTTGTTTTCATTTCAGATTTATTTGTATCACAGTCAGGATTATTGCTTTGTTTCTAACTCAGTTTATGCTACTGACAGAATCTACGCAGTTCAGTGCACTTTGCTACGAACAATTTTATTTGGACAGACCTTTGTATTGATGCGTGTGCACTGCATTTCTGTGTGTGGGAAGGCTGCTGCATGTTCTCAGTGTTTATGTAGACACAACAGAAATGCTGAAAAGGTCTTTGTTAATGGTTCCTGTTAATGTGGTGATTTAGAAACTGAAATTTTATCCTGGTTTTGTTCTGGCTGTGAGCATCAGTTAAATGGCTAAAACATAACACAGACATGTTCATTCAGCAGTTGCTGAATAAAACAATTCAGAACAACACAGCATAAACACACATTACTGCAGCCACCTGCAGCTAAAAAGCATGTGTGTGTTTTCCAACAATTTCACTGTGTGATCTGTTTTAGTGCTCCAGCTTCAGAGCTGCCAGTGTTTAAAAGACTGGAGACGTCTCACTCACATGCTATTGTATAGTGTGTAGTGAGGTAGCGTGTTTGACATGGCAGTGTCATTCAGTTGGGTGGTCCACACCTTTGGTACAGACTGAATTAACTTTTTAACTTAATTGAACTGTATTTTATAACAACATTCATGGTACTTATGCTATGACATTTTTCAACATCTATTAGTTTAATTAGCACAGAGGTTTCTACAGGTGTAATTTATGGTCTGAACGACACTGATGATGCTCAGACTTTCACTTTAACACCTCAAAATTTACATTGTTTTGAGTAAATTGTCTTTCTGCTAGAAGCTATTCTGCTGATTGTCATGAATCTGGGTGCAGATCTTCATGTCCTCCTAAGGATGGACTGTATAATATTTCACTGCCTCCTTAAGTCCCCATTTAGCACAATCATCAGGTCAAATCTTGATCTATGAATCAACAAGGCAGATGTTGTCAGTGAGATGACGTCAATTTGACCCCAACATTTTGACAGAAGTATTAATATATGTCCAATTCACCTGTGATTAAAGTGTCATGACCTTTGTGTGATTACTGCAACTAAAGGAAGACTAGGTGATGGCGATCATGCAGGCATCGTTTCATGCCTTTCAAAATTCATTCCTAAAACGATCAATTCAAATCAGAGTTGAAGCTGTACATGTCAGCTGCATTCAGTTAGCAAAACACTAACTAACACTCGTTGCTTATGCTAATATTAATTAAGGTAACTGGAGTCACAGAGATGACCTGCCAAAATCTACTCAATCAGTATACACTGAAGTATAAAAATCCAATTTGACAGCACTCACCCCAATTCACCAACAGCTCCATCAGTCGAAGTCCAGCGTGTTGGGTAGAAGTTAAATTGAGTTTTAGCATCTTTTTGAAGGAAATGCAACCAGTCGAGGCAGATGGCTGCCCAACCTGAGCCTGGCTCTGCTGCAGGTTTCTTCTGTTAAAGGGAGTTTTTCCTTTTCACTCTCACCTTGTGCTGCTCAAGGATCATTTGTTGGGTTTTCTATATATTTCCATATATGTTGCATTGTTAAACTCAGTAAGTCTTAAACTTTACATTGAAGATAACTTCTGTTGTTAATTGGCACTGTATAAATAAACTGAAAAAATTAATGTGATGACATTAACTGTATTATAGATGCTGCTGATAAAAACTTGTTTTCTCCCCCTTATGCAGATGGATGTAACATTATACTGTGGAAATAATGTAACGTTAATTCACTGTGGTCAACTGGAATTATTTAGTTCCAGTTTCCAGAAATAAAAGCCTGTGAGCCAAACTCTGCAGAGAATTGTCCAGAGTTTGGCTGAGAGCTGTTAAAAGATTTAGAAAATGTAGCCAGTCATTGATTTGTGTATGTTTAATGACTGTGATTTGACTCTGTGAAAAAACAAGGTGATAGCAGCTACAGGTCTGTAACGCTGTCAGTTCTGGCAGTTTTAAATTTTCTGAAAAGCTCTTCAGGGACATTTTAATGGTCAGAAATGTTTAAACCATTGCATTTTGCAGCATATCATTCATTCTGTTTGGAGCTAAAGTGCACAATGAACTCCAGCAGCTTGAAATCCACACTAGTTCCATTCATTTTCACTTGTGCTGTTCCTGCCAACATGGCTGAATAAATAGAAATAGTCACATCTGGAGCTCTGTAGAGAGTTTAGGTGGACATGTGGGGACCCACTCTGATTCTAGACATTACCTGGAGAGAGAAAGCAAATGTCTGATTGAGCCCATGTGCAGATGGAGCAAGTCTCTGGACTCTGGAGCAAAGAGTATTTTCAGTAGGTTGAGATAATCTTTTGTTGTATGTTACAAGTGTGAAAGGGAAAATGTCCAGATCTGACTCTCCAGCCTTTGTTTGGTATTAATATGAGAAAACAGCCCATGTGAAGGGCAAATCCCTCGACAGGGGACAAGATCACTTCAGTGCTGCTTCACTGTTTTGCTTGTTCTCAGAGAAAATAAAAGGAGCTCAGAAGAAAGTCAGCATGACTTAATATTTGTGTAAAATCGAGAATCCAGTCAATTTAAGTATAATGAATATGAGTCAACAAAGCTAAGACATCAACAATTTAGTACAAGTAGGAGGCGTTTTTCAAATAGTGGCTTAATTCAGTCATTGAAACTTAATCTGCTGTTGCTCTCATTGTACGTTGACCTGAATAAGATCCTTAGCTAAATGCCTCAATATGAAATTTGAAATGTAATTAAAGTACTTCAGTTGAAGGGGTAGAAACAGCTGCAGCCACTTAGGCGATGTGGAGAAGAAGAATAAAAAAAGACTGTCTGCTCTTGTGTCGACTTGTTCTGTGATATGTGAGCCTGCAAGCTAATGAGAGAATCTCTGTTCATTCAGCAGGATCATTTCTGTGTGTGTGCCCGTCAGCGAGTGTATCGTTTTCAAGTCAGGACACACATGCTGTAACACACCTTGGCTAATGGTGGTACCAAATACACACTTGCCAACTTAATCCTGCGGTTTTTCACACCCAATATAAAAGTGTAGGATCTTGCGGCAGGTACAGTGATCACTGTCTGTTCCTATCGTGAAACCGAAACACAAATCCAGCCCTTTTTACTCTAGTGGTATTTTATAAGCTAAAACTGAATCAGGGAAGTGATACAGTTCATTGCAGAAAAGACCTTTGAGCCAAAATTCTTTCTCTAACACAGGGAGTGGTTCTGCTGTGCTGAAATATTCCTGGAGACGGCAAAAGGTCTCTTTGTGGACTTCTTCTCTGCGTAAGGCAAAGTTTTCAGTCAGACACCATGTCCCTACGATCATGCATACCTGCATGTCATCGGATATTGTTTACCCTCATTAGTGGCCTAATTACAGTATAATCACACAATTATTGTTCATGTAAATGTCACCTGTAGTGGTATTGGGAATCTTGCAGGTGAGGATGTGTAGAGGTGTAAAAGTGAAGCAGGTTGTAGCTCAGAAACCTCTGCTGGATAAAAGTAGTCTTTTTTCTCTTAAGCATCCTGAACACATACTGTATATACTACGTGCTTCTGGCTGATATAAAAGTCGTCTTCAGCTCTACTGTAAGCAGTGAATTGTGTGTGAGCCTGGATTGGTGATGTGTGTTACTTTTATCAGCGCTCGTGGCACTGTGTACTATTTAAATGCTAATACTGAACTCCGGTTTCCATTAGGATTATCCCGCACTCCTGTTGAAGTAGAACGACAACTTCCTGTACAAGGAATTGTACTTCAATACTGTTAGCACATGCGCACATACACACGCGAACACACACTTACATGCCACATCTACATTAGCACACAACAAAACGGTATTTATTGCACAGAGGCAGGAGCACACACTGACACACACTCTGAGGTGTCTTTGAAGCGGTGTGCTTGAAGTGTGTCTGTGTCCTCGGGCAGGTTGGCAGGGGGTCTTTATGGAGTTGCTGCCTTCAGAAGTCCAAACATGAGAGGAAACAATCTGTTGGTTCGTTGAATAATGAAGAACACTCTGCTTCTCTGTGTGTATCTCTCTCTCTCTTTTTCCCATTTGGCACTAAGACAGTCTGGTGCCAGTGCTGACGGAAACACTCACACTGACTTGTGGCATGTGTATGTTTTGTTAGTTTTTGCTCTAAGGGCCAATCCCATTTCCCCTTAGCCCTACCCCTCCGTTTAGAGTGTTCATGTGAGGGGTAGGAGTATCCTGATTCCCTTTTGGATGGAGGGGCAGGGCTAAGGCAGAGGGCTGCACAGCCTTTCAAATGTTCTGCATTGAAAACTTAAATAAATCGCTACGTTTGCTGGTGTTCTGAAAAGCTCAGACAAACCCAAATAATCATCCACACAATGGAGATAACAACCATTGACAAAAGCATCTTGGAATGCACACCTGTTACATGTATTAGCAGCTAGTAACACCTCATGATGATGTATAACAGTATAGTCAAGGGGGAATCTTATTTCTTAGGGGAATATTTTCAGCCCCACCTCTTGCAACTCTGTTTCAAGGAGCCAGGTGAGACTGAGAAATGAGACTGACCCTAAATAACTAGAGATAGATACTTTTGGCATCAGATTATATGTAGCCTACACTTTACTGGGTACAGTAAAAGGAAAAAAAATCATCAGGTAAATAGTGTTTTGTTGCCTGTTAGATCTTTGAGTGAATAACATGAATGTTGTTTAAACAGATGAACCTGTGAAATTGAAATGTCTGTTCAAATGATTTTGTGGTTTCAGGCTGCAGTGTTACTCCACCATAGTGGATTTTAAATTCAAGATGTGCTTAAAGTGTAGACTAAAAGTAGGTTTCAGTTTAATGGCTTGGTAGAAAATATTGACTCAACCTCACAGGAATTATTACTGGTTTCATTCATACACAACCAACTTCAAATATTTAGACAGTTTAATATCAGGATAAACGAATTTGTCAGAATTAACACTTGATTGAAGTCTGGGACCCATAGGCTTCGCTTTCTTCCCTGCCTTTACTGCATCTGTTATCAGTTCCTGCTTGTTTCGGGTGCTTTGCTTTCAGTTTTGCTTCCAGCAAAAAAAAAAATACACGCACAATGTTATATTGAGGTCAGGTTACTGACTTGGCCATTGCTAAATATTCCACTTCTTTCGTCCTCAACAATGTCCCAACTGCCTTCACTATCTAATGGAGTTATGTTGTTTCTATCTAGTGACGGCCTGATCACTGGCAGCTCTCTAGATGTCTTATTGACTGTTAACTGTTATTTGTTATACTTGTAAATCAATTAAAACAGGAATAATACACATCCGGCAATGGCACAGATCAATGATGTTGACTTAAGTCAGCACATTAAAGAAAAATAAAGACAATGGTTGCACAGAACAGTAAAGTGTTAAAGAAAGCAGTCTGAACATTTATATATATATTTTTTATAATCCTCTGTAGTGGTGTAAGGTGCTAAAATAACAAAAATAGTTCAATGGTTAAAATATATGCATTTAGGGAAAACCCAGATGTTCATTTGGGCTCGAGGATGAACTGCTTAGACTTTGGTGGTCAAAGGTCAAGGTACCTATGACCTTATGTGTCGCATTCTCATCAACACTGGATGTCTCAGAAACACATAGAGGGAATTTCATTACATATGGCACAAGTGTCCACTCATGCGTAAACATTTTAAAATATAAGTCTGTACAGACGTGTATGTCATCTACTGAGTTCACAGGTTGGCAGATTCATACAACCATAGTGCAGTAATAGTAGTAACTCTGTGACCCAAAGCAAACTAAGGGGAATGATGACAGTATTTGGGTTAGATTAGGGCATATTTCCCAATCATTCTTCTAGTAGTAGTATATAATATAGTAGTATCTAGTAGTGTATAGTAGTAAACAAAGAAAATCAGCTGTCACAGAACACTGCAAACAATACACTAACTGTAAATCGTTTTTGTCTTGCTACATGTCTAATAATCGGGAAATGTGCAATTAACAGATTTACAATGACACCTTGCTGTTAGTGTTGGCATTAACATATTTGGATGCATTTTCATTAAATATACTAAGTGTAAAATATGTGTGAACATTTACCAGTTTGTCAGGTCTGGATGTATGAGTGGCTAAGGTTTCAGATTAAAATGAAATTTCACTTTAAAATAAATGTAGTCTGAAGCTGGCTGGTTGACTGACAGGGTGAAAATGAAGATGTCTCACCTCGCCCAATTTATTTTCTATTTTTTCTCTTCCTGTGTGAATTTCAGTATGTGCCACCATTGATCAGAGGTTTGAAACTCACAGGCAACACAGACACAGAGAGACAAACTGCAGTTTTTATTCTAACCATTTATTCTTGTTCTATACAAATGTGGACAAAATTGCTGGTAACCTTCTGTTAAAGAAAGAAAAACTCACAATGGTAACGTGAATAACGTGAAACTGACAAAAGTAATAATAAAGTAATAAATAATAATTTACTTAAAAATTATTATCAGTAAATTAAATCTGATTATAAAATCAGACATTGCTCTTGAATTGTGGTTCAACAGAAGCATTTAAAAAAAATCAATGGTACCCTTACCTTCATGTTTTGTTGCACAACCTTGTTGAGGCAAACACTGCTATCATCCTGTAACTCTCAATGAGACATCTGCACGTGTCCACAGGTATTATAGTCCACTCCTTGTGAGCAAACTGCTCCAGCTGTCTCAGGTTTGAAGGGGGCCTTCTCCAGACTGCAGCTATTTCCACAGATGTTCAATTGGATTTAGATCAGGACTCGCAGAAGGCCACGTCAGAATGATCCAGCGTTTTGTTCTCAGCCACTCTTGGGTGTTTGCGGCTGTGTTTTTGGTCTTTATCCTGTTGGACGACCTGCGACTGAGATCAAGCTTCCTGACACTGGGAATGCCTTGATAGAGTTGAGATTTCATTGTAACCGGCACAGGTTCAAGACACACTGTTCCTGATGCTGATTGCTGCATCAGACAACCTGTGTCTGATACAGCAAAGCAACATAGCTCAGCTTCCTTCATGTATATATCCCCAAACTGGACTTAAACCTCAGACTTTGTGGTTACATAGCTTGTGCACAAAACCATTACGCTACCAGTGCACTCCAACTCGTATATCTTAATCTTAACTTCGTGAATCTCTCTTTCCCTTTTCTTGCTTTCCTGTCTCTCTCTCTCTCTCTCTCTCTCTCTCTCTCTCTCTCTTTTGTCTTTGAAAGAAACAAGATCGATGCTCCAATAACTGTGCTCGCTCCGTGTATCACAACGCCCAGTTGCTCCACAATAGCACAAGGCTAACACACACAAATACCCTACACAGCACCACAGTACACATTAACACACACACACACACACACACAGTGCTTGCACACACGCAATTGAAATTATTCATTTCCCTGTCATATGAAATGCAGTTATTGTTCCTTTCTCCTTCTCTCTCCCTATCAGGAGGCATTCACATGGACAAGAGGAAAGGGAAATGAGTTTTCAGAACAACTAGAACCAGCTCCCAGGGAGGGACTAATAATAATAATGTTTTATATGAGGCTTTCTGTACAGCAGGGCCCACAGGTCGGCTAACTAGACTGGCCTCAGGCACCGGGGATTTCATTTGTTAAACACTCTTACCACGAGGGAAACGAACCCAACTGTGGTTCAATAGCTACAGTGGCTGATAAATGACAAAAGCTCATCTGTCAATTTTTCTCAATTAAGTATTTTTAAAAATATTTTATATCAGTAAAGCACACAAAGGTGATTCATGAAACACATACAACACTACATGGCTTATCTTAAAATGATGAAAACTAAGGTTCCACCTAAAAGGAATGAAATTGACTGTTCTCATAATCTTGTAAGGCGTGCACTAAGAAGTGTACTGACAGGAAGTTTGGCACAAATAGCTGAAGAGTACCATAATACCTGCATTTAGAAGTTGTGTATAGCAATTTCTCTGTCATAATTTTGGAAAATAACAGTAAAGTAGGCATGTTATTCTTAACAGAACATCCATCCACCTGTAGAGCTTCTTTGGCTGTGGAAACACAAAGAACTGGAGCGAAATTAAGCTGCGAATCAGCCCGGTAACCGGTTTGGTGGTAGAGGGGTATGTGCCACCGCTAACAGAACATGTGTATAACCGCCATGTGCTTTTTAATTGGTCAGATTACGGACGCTTGGTAAAAACAACACGGTCTCGTATTCATTTGGTGAGCATCATATTAGTGCAGCATCCCCATCATTTGTTTGATTTTGAAGTACTTACTTCCAGAGTGGCTCTCAACTTATTAGTTTGTTTTAAAGGACATTACACATAAACAATGTACTAGACAGAGTGCGAGGCATGTAGCTAATTTTCTCTTTGGAACAGTGGTTATCTGGAAGCTCAGATTTTTCAGACAATGTGTAAAACTAAATGTTGTGGTGATCAGTCAGTTCTTCAGTGCTGACTAAAGAAATGAAAGTGAAGAGTTTCAGGCACCAGCTCCAGTGATTTCTTGTTTTGCTCCACTGTGGCTCTCAGCTAAATGAACATTCCCTCTGATATTATACACAGACGGGCAATTTGCAATCACCGTGCCATTCCTGCATTAAGAAGCGCGTTTTTAAAAATAAAAAAAAAGCACAAGGAAGTGTGTTTAGCTCCTTTATAAATGATTCAGACGATTCTGAAAAAATAAAAAAAACCAGCAAGAATCAGCATAAATTGGATTTTTTTTTTTAGTTAGGGATGCAGCATAATCAGGCATCTTTGACTGTAAAATTATTCAACCATACTGTGTGTGTGCACAAAGATAAACACAGGCGTGAAAGCTGTTGATAATTTTAGCTTTAAGGTGCCGTCATCCAGGCTTAGCAATAACAGTTTCAATACATTTTAATCATCTGTGTGTTAAAGTTGCATTAATATACGTTTCATTTATGTTGTGTTGATATGAGTGTTACATGTCAGCTCGTGCGTGAGTGTGTGTCTCTTGGTGAGCTACACATATACAATGTGTCTGAATGACAAGCATTCGCTGAACATTAAATGTCAGTGACAAGGCGTGCACTGCTCTGTCACGCTACACAACACATGCCTTTATGCTGTTTTGTGTGAGTCTGAGAGCCAAAACACAAGACTGAGTCCTGGATATTTAAATAACCACTTCAGAGAGTGACATGCCACCAGCCAGCAGATCTTGGGTCTGTGTGTTAATGTGTCGACTTCCAGACTGGATCTGACTGAGCCTGAGGGTCCGTGATCACAGGTGTGTTTTGAGGTGAGACTGAACTAAACAGTTCATGAGAGATTTGTTCTGACATACATAATAAAACTTAGCTCCTTCTAAGGAAATCATCAGCCTTCTAGATTTAAGCTACTGATTAAATATTAAATATTGCCCACTTGGCAATTTAATGAGTTGTTGCTGCTCAAGAAACAAAACCCACTGTTATTTATATGTGTTTGTCTTGAATCACTTGACTTAACTTTAAATTTAAGAGGACAAGACTATTATCAGAGTGATGCTCCTTCTACTGTGGCTGCTTGTTTGATCCACAAGTAATTGTGTTCTCTCTGTTTGGGACGACCACATTTTGGATTCAGGTCAGGACTGAATGTTCTCAGGTGTCCTTGGATCAGGTTTATCTTTTTTGGAAATGGATCTATGTGCTGTATGTCTGGTTTGGGTACATTTGCCTTGTTTCCATTTTGAGTTTGAAGTTTAAGCCCAAAAACTTACACTACCTAACAAAAAGGAGTATACTTAAAGTTTATTTTATTAGGTATACTTCAAGTATACTAAGTATACTTGCTAGTATACTATTTTAATACTTCTCTGACTAAATTGGCCCACTGTTTAGTTTAGCTCTGATAAGTACATAAAAAGTATACTTTAAGTATACTTGCTTAGTATGCACTTGCCTAAGTATATTCAAGTATACTATTAGTATACTTGAATATACTTCTTCTTTGTAAGGGTAGTGGAGAATTTTATTGCATGTGATTGTACAATACGGTGCAACTCAAACCTGGTGCACAATTTGATCCAGTGTGCTAATACTGATCTACTCTTTGCCAAACAAACTGTGCTAAACAGACATTTTACCTGAATAATGAGTTTTCACCAGTAGGGGAGGATAAATTAACTGGACTGCACTGACATCAGCTTTAGGAGTCTTCTGAGTTTGGTGAATAAAACAGCAGCACGGGAGTGTGGAACTCCAGATTGTTCAAAATTAAATAAAAAATAAATAGGACACGATGAAAACATATAATCTGACAAACAAATTTTTGCATGCAGTTTATTACCATTATATAATTATTAATTAATTATTTATTTATAATCTGCTGGAAATTTGAAATGT
>OMLM01003271.1:130515-146539 GCA_900302695.1 Helostoma temminkii | reverse complement strand
GCATCCTACTCTGAATGTCACTGTATTGAGTGATAGTCGTAGATGAAGTGAATCTTTTGTGCAACTAAATATCAACTAAAAGTCTAGTTGGCAAGACTTAAGTTTCAGATAGTTTCACCTGAATTTCTCAGAATCTTCACTGACATAAAGCAACATAAAGCCACCACTCTGTCCTGTCCAGCTGTCTCTCTCCATCCCCTGCTATCTTTTACTATTTGCTACACTCTCACACCCTGCACAGACATTTGGTTATATGTAATAACCAAATATAATTAAATTACTATAAACAACAATGCAGAAATAATTGAAATCCTCTGATTTGTTATAAGGGGTCTTACTTAACAGTGGGCATCAACAGCACCTCTCCACAATAATAATAATAATAATAATTTTTCAAGTAATAATCTTTGAAAATAAGTTACATAGTTAAGTGGGTTTCCATCTAAAACTATATTGATTGATTGTTTATTGTTGGTCAGACGGAGTACAGTGACATTATTGAAGCTTATTTGATATTTAGTGATTAAGACGTCACGCTCACATGGACAACCAGGGTTGAAGCAGCTGTGAAAACAAACACATTCTGCAAAAGTGTCCTTAGCAGAGACACTGATGAGAGAAACAAAAGGAAGGCCTTTCGAAATACAGCAGGAATAGTTAAGACTGAAACATTCAGTGTTAACATCAGTTATATCTACTTGGTCAAACTGCATATTGAATGACGCAAATCTCAAAATACTGCAAATTTTAATTACTTTATCATGGTGTTTCCACGGATCCAAACCACTTTCCTTTTATATGTTGAACTGCTCTTTACCCATTCAGGCAACATTTCCCAATACGTGACAGAAAAGTGACGAGCAGCCCATATCCTTTCACTGTTAATGAACACACATACGATTTTGTAATTTCTTACATGAACTATATCGAGCAGTATAGAGGGACATATGCAGCCCAGCAGCAAAAGGTTGAGCTGTTAAATAATAGTAGATGAAGGAAGAATATGCTGTTCCTGACAGTGCATTATTCAGTTGGAAGGTGCATCTGTCACCTTCATTCTCTGCACAATGAACACTGCACAAGATGACATGAAATTCTGCCTTGAATCTGATTTGCAGTCCTCCAAAGAATCTCAACTGTACAAAAGTGTGGCTGGTTTTCATCTGCACCTGTCTGTCAAAGTGTCACCAGTGAATCGTGGCCGCTGCTTTACAGTTATTCTTTGTGGAATTAGGAAGTGCTCACATCCAAAAAAAGTCATATATCCGTCTGTGCTACGGCAAACCACGCCATGTTGTCAGAGCAAACATATGCTACATACTGTTTTGAGGCTGTTTGTTTGTGGAAGATGTCATTAGAGAACATGGGACTGTGTTATGCCTTGTCTAATTCATTCTTTTCAGTTGGTGAGGCTCGCAACTCTACAGTACTCCTCAAACTACCATAACAAAGACACTTCCTTAATTCACCAGTTTGTGCCAGCCACAGTTAAAACTATGAAGAGGTGGAGAGATGAGGCAATTTCTGCCCTGTAGGGTTGCTTTAAGGCTAAGGCTAAGGCTGATTGATCACTGACTACATCAATTTTGTTTGTAAACACCCATATACCTATTAAAACAACTAGCTTATTTGTTAACAACAAGCACTGGGCCATAGATTTGGCCAATTGATAAAACTTTAATTTTTTCCAGATTCCAGGTTGAGCATCAGAGACTTTGACATCGCACATCATTATGCCCTTTTGAGAAAATGATCCTGGAGTCCTTCTGACTGTTGGTCAAACCCTCACTGGACCCCCTCTAGTTTGCCTATGTGTCTCAACTATCAATCAGATGACGCCATCATTCATCTGCTCCATCACACCTATACCCACCTGGTGAAGGACGGAAGGAAGGAAGTACCTGGAGGTACAGTGAGTATTATGTTTTTTTGATTTCTTAAGTGCATTCAACACCATCCAGTCTGCACTGACCACCCCCATTATCTGCAGAGCTGTTCTGCTGCACAGATGTTCAATGCTGTTCTCTAGTTCTTTTCTATTATATATTATGCATGTACAATATTATACCCTGAAGCATTTCTGTGGCAATGTTCAGGTGACCAAGTCACATTCTCTCCTATTTTAATTAATCCCTCTCACTACACAGGTGGTGTAGCGGTTTGAAAATTCGAACTGTGGCAGAGCTCAGTTCTCTTTTCCCAGTGTTTTGTCTGCTGCCTGTTGTTCTTCTTCTTTTGTTGATCCATCCACCCACCCAAACTTCTCCCTGGGGACTTTGTAGCTCCATAACAAACTGTAACACAACTTCCTCTGTGTTGTTTGCTACCAACAAGCAAAAGTCATAATTACTACAGAAGCTAGTGGGCTTTGTCACTTGCACATAAATGTGATATTTTTAGATTTTTTTTTCTTGGGAGGAGAGTCTTACCAAAATAATGTAATGTAATGTAAGCTATAAAGTTTAGTTCAGTAAGCTGTAGTTGTAGAGGATGTACACCGTTGTTCAGGCCTTGTCAATCCCCTAACTCAGCACAACAGGAAGTGGTGTTAATAACTTTCCCCTGTGGGAACATGACCTCTGTGTCTGAAGCTTCTGAAATGCTAAAGTATATGAACAACAGTGGCATGGGAAGCAGTAGCAGCAAGTGACAGCTGACCTTTCAGATGAGCACTATGGCAAAAGGCATAGTAGCAAAAGTGTTAGTGCAGTGGTGGACATGCAGGCTTCACTGGCACCTTGGTGCAACTGCCATTGGCTGTAAACATCGTTGACATCTTTGTTTTCCCTTCCGGCAATTAGGCGTGTATTTCCAGTGGGTTTTAACCTTTCAATGAAACATGAAATATCTGACATTTATTTTCACTGTATTGATACTTTCATATCTTATCATAATAATTACACCCCATTTCTTTAAATGGAACTTTGAAATAAGTGGAGACAAATATTTGACTCACTGAAACCTACATATTACAGTGTCTGTACACATACGATACAAAGCAATTAAGTGGGATTTGCTATGGTTGAATAAAATCTAAAATGTTTATTGTCAGTTAATTGTCATGCTAGAAATGATGCAGCAGAGAGCCACCATAACTCCCATGCTACTTCAGAACCTCAACTTAATTGAAAATGGTTATTTTCTCAGGTTATTGCCTTTTCTGTGTGGAAATGTATTTTGTTTCATTTCTTCCGATTTATTAAAAAAATCACTGAGAAATTAAAGGGAGGGGAGGGAAAATTCATTGCTGTAAACATTTCCGTGTTGGGAGTTTGGCCTTGAGAGGACTAGCCACTTTCACTTATGTTCATTCAATTTACCTGTGAGTACTATTCTCTATCTGAAAATATCCTCTCTTTAGTAATTTTCTTATGGTGTCATGCTTTACTGTTTCCATGCTCACCATCCCTCTCTTGCAACATTATCTTTACCGCTGCTCATATTCTAACCATACATAACACCACTATTCTCTGCCTCAACTTTTATTATATTTATGTTTATTGTTGTTTCCATGTATTTTCTTTAATAAAGACATTTATACAGATATTGTAGATTATGTGCTGTGGGTGAACAGAACAAAGATGGGAGTACTGACTGTTGAATGGCTGTCAAACATGCAGATGTGACCTTGATTGTACTGTGGAAGTCATAAATTTAGCTATTATGTCATGGCAACTCTATCAATTCTGCTCCCACACAGATGTTAAAATATTCATTCAAAGATGAACATAACAGTTAACCATGACACTTCACATGAATAAAATAGGAATAAGCAACAGCTATTGAGTCTCTATTCTGCTGTGCATAAGCTAATGCTAGAAAGTAACAATGTGGCTAGGAAGCACATGCTCTGCTTATATTTGCAGCCTGAGGTTAGAAGTGAGTTTGACCACATATGAAACGCACCATTTAGCTCGTGTTTGCCATTCCTCCCTCCACTCAGCATGAAGATAATTGGATACAACACATCAGTGAAAAGTCATAGCTTTCCTTCACCTATTCCTACATGCCCTCACAGGCCCAATTCACACAATAAACCAACATTAAACCTCATCAGTGGTCCTTTAAATGTGGCGGACAGGGAGACGGTTCAGTAGTCTGGCTCATAATTTACGTAGATGCAATTCTCATTGACCTCAACCTTGCTGGTTGACCAGTTTTTTATGTTTCCTTCTGCTGTGTGAAATTCCAGCTCACACTTTTTCGGTTGTACCTCCGGATTTGTTTTATTCTACTAATATATGACTAAATAAAATGACTGGTTTAAGTCAAACAGACATGTGCAATAACATAATGGAAAAGTCACATAAAGGGACAAAAAGAAACTTTGTTTGAGGTGCATTATTGTGATAATCTGGCTCTCTTAAGTGTGTTATTTGTGTTTTTGTGTGATATAGGATCTATACAGTACAATTTGTGTTTTAGTTAGAAACACCTGACAACTAACTGAAGGCCAACATTATTAGAAATTAGAAATGTAAGCCCTTCAGACTGGTCAGTGTCAACAACACTTATAAGGTCTTTACAAAAAGCTAAGACCACCCAGACTAACACCCGATTGTTATCTCACTGAATATAACACAGAACTATTTAAGTTTTGATAATTCCTCCCAGTACGCAAATTAACAAGTATATTTTATCTGATATGGTTCCCTTTATGTGGTGTTAGGGTTGTGTGTAAAGCATTGACAATATTTTAGTAATATTTATGCTGAAATAAAAAACGTTCTAAAGCATCCCTAAACTTTCAATCATCAGTTTATATGCTCATGGGATCTCTACCCTGCCGTGTCCTCAAAACCAACCCTGTGCATGGTTCAATATTACACATTTCTCATAATCATATGTTGACAATAGAATATTCCCAGTTTTTAAAGTGGGATGATGCATTAATGCTCTTATATAAAAGAACTTACACTAGAACAGTTTATAGACTTAATGAGCTTTGCAATCCTTACTGGAAATGGAGGTAGAGGTAAGAGGTATCTGGGTTTTGGACTATGCGAGTTCATAGCAAGTGTAAAAGCATGAAATATAGCTGCAGTGAAAGGTGCAACATAAACCTGGCCACTCCAACTTTTTTAATTTGGATTGGCAAGTCAGCTGCCAGGATGGCAATATTTTATCCTAAAGTTGTTTTCTGAGTATTCTGCTCTGAAGCAGAGTGGCCCTCCATCATGGTTGTCAGAGGGGACTTTATTGTTGAACACAGGGACCGGATTGGATGCTGGACACATACTGATGTGTGGAGAAAAACAGTGTGTGTGTGTGGGAGACGCTATTGGTGGAGTGGTTATATTGAATTTGGAGGCATCTGAGTTTCTCTGTCACAAACAAGCCATGCTCTCAGCCAGTTGATGCATTTAAAGCAATTTCTCTAGCAATGAGTTTATATAATTTACTAATGTGTTTTGAGTTACTGTAAGTCCTCAAAATGACAAAAAAACTATCATAATAAAATGTTAGTTCAACACTCAACAACCAGCATAGAAATGAAACATGTTTGCTAAAGGCTTTGTCCTCAGAGGTCTATACAGAAGGACTATATTGTGTCCTTGCTCTCAACAGCACAACATGTACCACACTGCAACAGAAGAATAAAAAGCATTCACAACACTATAGGTATCCAGCATTATTCTATTATGTTTGCTATTGCAGTGTCTCTATGAATTCATTCAGACAATATGTCTGCAATCTTATGGCTTTTTAAGCTTTTTGCCATTATTTAATGGGTCGTATAAGTCAATGATTCACTAATAATAAATTACTTTGGATGACTTTGTCTCTTTATGCCATAACAATGACAGTCAGTGAACTGTCACTGAAAGAGAATGATTAACTTAAATGTTGTTAATAACATTCCAGGAGATTGGTTGAATGTCAGTAATGACAGTGTAGCACAATAGTCTTAATGAACCAGGTAAGCAATGTCAAAAACTATTCAAGAGAGATAATGTTCCATTTTGGCAAACTTGTTTAATATAGTATTTTCACTCACACGGATGCCAAAAGAACCAAGGGCATTGCATTCTGCAAAACAGTGCGGATGAAAGACTGTACAAACAACATTCACATTTTTGTGGATCTCCAAACAAGATTTAATTGCTGAATTTTAAGAAAACCATCACTAAGTGCACTGGAATTATTTGGCTTTTTGTGTCTGTCCCAGATTTGCTCAAGGACCCCTGACTGAAATATAGTGCTTATGAATCTTCAAGGTAATGGAAAAGATGCTCTGCTGACAGGCAGCAGAGACCCAGGGTCATGCTTTTCTTTCCACACATAAATCTTGGCCTCCTCTTGCCCCCTGCCTGCCCTTCTCATGTATCTGTAGCAGAAGCCGTCTTTTAGCTAACTTGACCGATTGAGAGGCTTGATTTATACCCATGGGCCAGGATTATAGCAGAAAATTCAATTAAACGGAAGAACATAAATAGAAGATATATGTCCACACGAGAATACATTAAATGCATTTCTGTAAAAAGATTGTTTTCATGAACCGGATTATTCACCCTGTATTTGTGGATTTGTACATTGGCGGGTATATAGAGCAATACCTATTCATTCGTACTGTATGCAGAAGACAGTTTACATCTTTCCTGTGGCAGTAGAAGGGGTTATTAGTTTTTCATAGTGTTGGGAGGAGGACTTTCAGCAACCAATAAAGGTTAAATTGATGACACACATGTACAATCAAAAAAACAACAACAAAACAAACAAACAAAAAAAGCACAAGTAAAATGCATTTGAAAGAGAGAAACTCTACCATATACCACTCTCACTCCTCCATACAGATTGCAAAAGTGACTTTTGAGATTTGATACTTAAACCTTGAAAAATCTGTTCCCTGCTCCCTGTTTAGACCTGACCTTTTAAGGCAGCTAGCTGGGCAATATCTCACCACACATGACAATAGGATCAACACCGAAAGAATGCAATCAGTCTCTATGTGCTCAACGCTCAGGCAAAACAACTGGTTGTGGACCAGCATGCACGCTCTTACAGTATTGACTTTGCTGGTTGTTTTACTGCTTAATATGCTGGGCCACTGAATTATTTATAGACCTTCCCATCCAAATGTGCCACATGTAAATTAAGCTTCATCATAAATAATCTATTAGAAAAAATATGCACTTCTATAATTGGAAACAGGTACAAAATACTAGATTCCTGCCTTCATAATGTGCCAGAGTTTATTTTCTGTCCCGCAGTGTTATAGTTGTTTTGTTTGAAGCGAGGATCATTAATACAGTATATGACTCCCTGTTTCAGATGCCCTTGCTCGACAAGGAGTTCTAAATCTGTGTAAGTGCTTAGCAGGACACTCGTCTTAGTTTTGCAGAGCTATGCCTGTCTTCATACTCAAATAAGGACTAATTTATGCCTGGTGATAAAAAATACATAAAACAAAAGCAAGGAGTAGCCCAGGGCAAGAATGGCACTAAGAGGTGTGAGTCCTCAATGGCAATAATTTAGAGTGATTTACAACTGAGTGACAGAAAGAAAATATGCCTCACAAGCATATCAGTCACATGCATTTCCTGCAAGCATGGAATCAAAACACAATCTACACCTCAGAAAAATATTATCTCATCTATTTATAGGTATTTACATGAGTGATTTATATTTGGTGCTACTCTGTTAGAACAAAATCAATCTACTGGTTTTCTCCACTGGCTTGTGCGCACTAATACTGTTTGTATCCAAACAGCAGTTTTATTTCTAGAGAATGAATTGTTGTTGAAATACTGAAATTGAAATTGTTAATAATTAATATGGTAAAACATGTGGCGCATTTGCATGATTGAAAGTGCTTTTCATGCTCTGCAATTGAAAAATTATCAGGTTGTTGGGTTACACCTGTCTTGGCTGAAAATGAAAAAAATATAGCCACACATCACATTCGCGTTACACGCTGAACAGTGTACTCTACAGTGAGAAACTAGAACATTTGAGGGTCTTTCAACTGTCTCTATTAGGTGACAAATGATAGCTATGAAAATATATAATGTGTAGGCATCTATTTATTCAAAGTATAATTTTGTCATCAGTATTTTCAGACTGAAATGCCCAAGGGATGCTCTCCAGCTGGCAGGCTTTCTGACTCTTTCTCACACACATATTCTCACAAATAATGAATGAGAGACAGCAGACTTATAGAAGCACAAGGATGCTCATGCACCCAATGTACAGAGGCATTAGCATCCATGGACAAAATCTGATGCAAATGTGGGAAATTAAAGCCGTTGCCATGTGGGGCACCCATTCTCTGCTTTACTCCCTCTGCCTCATATCCATAGCATCTGCTCTGCCCTCATTAATCAAGGGAAAGGTGAGCAGGGGGCTGCCACTTGAAATAAGGCTTGATCATCACATGAAGTGTCATAGACCACATCCTGGCATTTAGCTAAACTGTTTTTGTCATGTGTCTTACCCATTTTCCCTCAAGGCTACACTGTTTGTTAGTTTTCCTCATGCTCCCAATGCACTTCATGCATTGTCGGCTCAACATGGGTTCAGTGCCATTTGTTGGTACAGTAGATGTCACCCTGTGAGCTAGAAGAAAGCACAGAGGCTGTTAACCCCCTTCCCATATGTGCCATTTAACTGGGGCTTGACAAAGCAGGCACCTTCAGGTACAATATCCCAACAGGGTCTCTGACTTTTTATAAAACATGAGTGATGTGCAAGATGCAGCCGTGCCACACTGATATGTTCCCTCAGCAGCCTGGTGGGACCAGAATGCCGTGTATGCTGCTTTTTGCTGTTCACCATTTCTAAGAGCAATGAAAATTTCACTCTCTGCCCTCTCACAAAGAGAGCCTCACCATGTTGTGTTTTTCTGCTGGAGGCTGCAGAGGCTCATCGCAGACTTGCTTGTGCAGACACAAGTCACCAAAGACATAAGGACAGGCATTTTGGGGCCCAAGGACACCATTGAAGCTAAAAAAAAAAAGAACAAGAATAAGGGAAAAGATATAAAATATCCTCATACTGTTTTAGCCCACTTTGTTATATTATTATAATTTTGAAATGAAATTTTGATTTTGAGACTCTGCAAGAAAAACAGTAAAATCCATGTTACTGTTACATGTTATTAGCTGTAACAACTTACTGGTAATCATCACACAACTTCTAGAAAAACTGCAAATCAGACCACAGCATATAATAAATGTGACCACCTATTTCCCTTTTGATAATGGTTTTGGAGGTTTCTAATGTGGTTCAGGTCTGGAAATTGAACTGACCATGACAAGGTACAAGGTAACCTTACATGGCTTGATGCATGAATCATTCACAAAGACAAATCTGCCCCGCTCCAGCCTTGTTGAAGCACCTCCAGGTCATCTCTGTTCCCCCACCAAATTTAACAGTGGGTGCAAGACACTGCCTCTCCAGATCTCCCTCTAACCAACGGAAAACCAGTTAAACAAAGCCAAAATCTTGACTTATCAAAGAACTATTACTCTTTACTTTCTTTTGCAAACCTAAGAAAACCTAAGAAGACTCTTGCTTATCATTGATGAAGGCCCTTTCTCTACCTTAGCATGACTTCAGTACTGTCCTTAGGGGCCTGTTGCAAACTATCTCTGTGGTGCACTTCACCTCAGCTTCCATTCTTTTTATATGGCACTCAGTGGCATCCTATGGTTGTTGAATGCCATTTGTATGAGTTGTTGAGTCGAATGCCCTTGCCTTCTACTGGCTTGTAGCTTTGTTGTTTGCCAAGCCTGCTGCATGACCTTGTCATTAGTAACCACTGTCTTTGACATTTTACGGATGGGAGCACCCTGACGCTCAGCATCCCTCTGCCAGTAAAACTAAAATTGAATCCTTCTTTTCCTAACTCAAAACTTTTCTTTTTTTACTTTTTTCACTCTTTTGGCATGGTCAATTGTGGATCCCAATTATTTACTGCTAGCACTGTTTTTGCGATCCAAATGGCCATGTTACAAGAGGATGAGTATGGCCACAGCCTGTTTTTATACTTTTCCTCATTTGGTGAAGGTGATTCTCTAATCAGTGCTTAATTGAGTGAAATGCGCTGTGCTTGTGTTCAGCAGCAGTGGAATAGAATGGCTGGCATATGTGTAGAGATGCTGGTTTGACAATGAATTGCTATCTTGGGGGTATGTAAAACGTCCTAGTAGAAATAGATACTTCGCAATTTGCAATATCTGAACACAAGGAAATTCAGTGTGCTTCTGTCTAGTATGATAGGAATATTCTTGCATCAAATGTTTTGTTACAGGTGTTACCAACTTGGTCTTACCACCATAGTTAAAACCTAAATTCTTATTTGATATTATTTATACTTATTTATTCATATAGACATATAGTGTTGATTGAAAAATCTGGAAAGATTTCCTTCAGATCCTGCGAATATTCCAGGTGCAATTAGTATTGTCCAGTTGGACTTCCCCACAATCACTGAGTTGCTGCACAATTTATTTTCAGTAGGCTGGATTACCTCATTCATTTGGACTGACCCACTGCTATTCAATATTCTCATTCATCCAGGTGATGTTGTCAGGAAGCTGAGTAATTAGTTCTGAGTTTTTTACTTTTTAGGCATCTGCCTTTAACAGTAAGCCCTTCAACAAAATAGAAGTCAACTTCCAGTCCAGCTCACCAACTGAATCCATTACAACGGATGGTTCATTATTTTGTGCTTGGATTCATGATTGGATATATAAATTCATCATTGGTTATAAAAACGTGGTGTAAGATGTTAGTGATGGAGTAAATCTAACATCAACATTTTCATTATTCTTTTTTGGGTGTTTATCTAAATTAGACAAGACCAGTGTCTTCGGATGTCCTTCACTAGACTTTCCAACAGTGTTAATGGTGGAATTCTAAATTATCCCTGATCAGAGCTGCCAAACAACCACTCTGTGTAGTCGCTGCTACTTTTAGAGGTGTATGTGGGTTTAATTAGCACAAATGTCTTTACTGAGACACCATTCTGCTGTTGAATCAGTCTCTTCACAAAAGAAATCAGGATATAATCTATAACCAGCCAGTTACATACTTCTAAAACCTTCAGACATTTATGGAGACATTTGATTTCACCAATAACTGTGAGGCTTGTCACAGTCCATAATGTACCATGTGTGCAGTGGTAGTAAGTATGTGTTACCTTTTGGGTCGCCGAAAAGGGACACAGTGACACCTCACTGAGGCTCCATCCTCAAGCACCTCAGAGGGCTGTTATGGGCATGACATAATACAGCCAAGAACTATTCATATTGAATCATGGCATCTAACACCAAGCAGCCATCAGAGTGGAGCTACAACCTGATTAGTGTTGAAGCACAAGAGGCTCAGGAAAGATATAAAAGAAAGCCTCATCACCAACAATGGAAGTGACTTGGTAATTGATAACAAATGACTGCTGTGCTCGAAACCCCAGAGACTGACATACTAATAATTATGTGTTTTTTAAAGGCCAAATAACATCCCTATGTGTATAATAGGCATACAACACAGTAATCTCCACTGTGCCTGGCTTTAGTTATTTGATTGCCTCAGATACTTAAGTGATGATTCTGGGGGGGTTATACTATGACCTTCATAATCAAAGCTAATTTCCCAGTTGCCATCAAATAACTTATCTGTCATTGTACTCAGCTTATACAAAGTAGCTAAAAGATACCACCAAGGTGATCTAGCTTGAATACAACACATTTATTCAGTGTTTAATATTTTTAGGCCAGGATTTTTTTGTTTACTTCAACTGTATGTACAAAGTTTCTGCTTTCCCTCATGGGCCCAAACAATCCAGTCCTACATATTGATTAGCAGATGCCTTTCGGGGCCCAGAGCAATTATTAAGAATTCAGCCCTGCCTTTTTAAAAGAAATCAAGGGTGAAGCATGTATAATCTATACACATGCTTTGAATGATTTATTATCAATTATTTTGAAATGGAACCAATTTGTTTCATTAAATGCATTTATTTATTTATTGAGCTGCTGGGATGAAGTTAAAAATTAATAAGCAAATAATTGCTAACAAAAGCAAGGAATTGTGCAAGCTGCTCATTGAAATATTGTTTTACAAAGTGATCCTAAGCAACCCCACCACACACCCTTAAAGTGCGTAGAAGAATTCTCCCTGTAGCATTTATTTAAAAAGCCCTCACATGGCTAATAGAGGATATCATATATTTAATATATAACTAATTCATGCATTGTGATATTCAACATAGGAAAAACACATGATTTTCCATGTAAAATGTCAGTGTCTTTTTTTCTTTAGTTATTTATTTCTGGATTTTTTTTAACCTTCTCTCAACCCCCACACTAGTATTTCACATTTGGTTCTGCTACATGACTGAGACTCCGCACCCCAGTCTGTCAAGCCATGTTTACTCTAGTGGCCCCTTCTAGTCCTGCCTTAAAAAAGGTTTCTGCCAACATCCCAAGACTGTGAATAACCTATTCACTTTTATGAACAGACCTATGACCATGCAGGTTCAGCTGATTGACATTAACGCAATTTTGTCATTTTTTGTGCTCTACCTTTTAAACCAATTTGAATTTTGACCCCTAGACTCTGGTCTGCCTGCAGTGATCCAGGCGAACTCTCCGTACCTGGTAATGCTGCACAGGCTACGGCCACAGGCACGGCTACAGCCTCACTTCGGAAGAAATGGCTGGGTGAGATTGAAAGACCATTTGTGGGAGGCTATGTCAATCAAGTCAGTTTTTTATTGACAGTATATTGCACTTCTAATACATAGTGACAGTTAAATGTGCTCCACATAAAAATTAAAAAAATTAAAGTAGATGTAAAAGAATGATGCCTTAAATTCTACATTTTTTAATGAGGCTCTGAATTAAATTAGTCAGCTAAAGACTAAGAGGCCAGTATTGTGCTAACAGGTTAGTGGCTAACAATGCAAACTAGGAGGGGTTGATAAATAAGGAAGACATCGTTTTAGGCTTTCAAGGAAGGTTATTATTCATCATAATTTTTTTTTGTTGTTGTTGTTAGTTTTTTTTGTTTTGTTAAAAATGTTGTTCAGTTAATCTCAAACTAAAAGTTTGTTACACTTTTGCTGTCAATAGGAGTGGAATAAAGCACTCATCAGTGTGTAGTATGGACTCAGTGGACTGGGGAAATACTGAGACACTAGTTACTCATGAATTATAGGCATTCAAATGCTATTTTTACTAGGTGTTCAACATGGGGCCCCTGGTAGCTTGGGGTACAAGGCGATTGTCAGCCTTTGCCTGGTAATGAAGTCCACCTCTGCATTGTTCATGTCATGTGTCTTTTTTTTTTGTATAAAATGATAAAGAATATTCAATTCTTATATGCAGAATGCAACAACACATGCTGAGAACATTAGTATTTTGCAATATCTTATTATTTTGAATAGTCTTAGAGCACTCTGTTGGGACACTGGTCAAGTTTCCACTCTTCAGTGACACAGAGACAATACTTTAGGGAGCCCTGGAGAGATGGAAGGTTAGATTAAAAAAGGTTAGATAAAACCTAGGTTTCTTCTCCCTGTGTTTCCAGCTCTGGGGTTCTATGTGTGTGTATGTATGCCTCTGAACCATATTTAAATCATTTCTTTGAGAATCTCAGTGCCCTTTAAAATCTTCTGAAAGAATAATCTTTTAAAGAGAGGAAAGGTGGGAGGCTTTTAGAAGAGACATTTTAGTACTACTTTTGGCTTTAATCTCAATTATGAGCTTACAGTAGGTTCTACTTTTATGTCGCAATGCCAGTTCCTTACTGTCTAGGCAGTTTTATTTTATGTATTACCTCTCAGACATAAAAAGTAGAGAATAAAGGGTGATTACACTTTTTTTTAACAAAGTTGTGACTTTTGTTACATGAGGTTGAAACAATATTTCGCTGGACCGCAGTTGCATAAAAATGTAAATGTCTCTTCTGTAATTTTTAACATTATGATTTAAATGACACTCAATGGTACTCAGATATGCAATTAACTGTTAATTACACACATCGTGCACAGCTGGCAAAAGGCTCGTCTGACAAGCGCTAGGGTTAGCTTTGTTTTCATGCAGCTGGGATATTGCATTTGTGTGTTTTATTATCCTGGTGGACTGAATGCAAAGGGCATTTTGGATGTTGTGCAGCTTATTGTGAAAGTACGGTGGCAAATTTTAAAGTATGTCCATTAAGTAAAATCATGTTGAACACTTGAATGATGACTCGGTGTGATTTATTTTTTGTCCTTTTTACTTCAGAAATACACAGACATAGCAGTACATTTTTGTTAAAATTGTTGTTTTATTATCTGTATTACAATACGATACACTACACTGGCCGTTACACTGCCGTTTCTACTCTCCAGTCTCAAAACAGAGTTGGCACAAAACCAAAAACCAAAAATCAATTTACACAATAAAACATTACTGTTACTCCAGTTCTAATGTAACACTTCCATATGCAAGGCAACTTGGGCACAGACTACTCAAATGTGCAGCTATTACTAATGGCCAGAGGTCAGTTTGGCTGCTGGGCTAACACGACTAACAACAATAACAACTTAACTCACACCAAACACACTTGCTGGGAATAAAAGGCCAGCTTTCCCACTCATAACCCTCTTATGCAACACCTGTACACTAACTAGTATGACTACTTACCTGCAGAAATTCACAGAATTCACTGCTATGTACTGCTAAGTCTGGGCAGGGTACATTTTTTTCTTGCGGTAAATGTTGGTAACAACACTTTCCTAACTTCTATCTGAAGAACACACTATTGTTTTCTGTGTGCAGGAAACTGGAGCACAGACGTGTTCATATAAACCAAAATATAAAGTAATATGTGCCAAAGAAGCAAAATACAACATGTAACTTTAACTATAGCTGCAAAGGTGTTTCCATGAAATAAAATAAACAAAATGTTTAGCAACCTCTGGAAAATCAACTCACATTTTTAGTTTTTAAGTTCACTGGAACACAATAAGAAATATTGTTGATTCTTCTAAGTAGTCCTCTGTGCCCTGATATTTCCCCTGTTTCTTCTTTGACCATTGGACAGAATGATTTGGGCTCTGTGACTTTCACAGAAACTGGCACAAAATTAGATTGAAGTCATGCTCAGCTGGTCCCATCTCTTACCCAATGTCACTGTTGTCATCGGTGGCTTTGATGAGTCTCTAGTCAAAGGACCTGAATGACAAATAATTTCAGATCCTCAGTCTTTCCATTTTCACTTTTTTCTCAGCGTTAGAGAGCACGACATTATGACCTAATACAATAAAAAATATGTATTGCAATGTCATTTTTAAGATGCTGGACTGGGTCTTGTTATTTAATACATTTATTTGTAGTTCAGGTATAAATGCTGTTAATATAAGGAACCAAAGTAGACATCCTTTGCAAGCAAGAGGTGTTAGCTAACACTAAATCCTAGCCAAAGTTGCTTAACACAAAAATTGACTGGTGTTAATATGTTAAAAATAAGAGATTTCTGGCTGTTTAATGCAAACTGTGCTGCACACCTAACTTTACTTTATTAGTATTTACCAGAAGTGAGTGAGCAGCATGACTCCTGACAGATGGAGGCTTCCTGTGCAGCACTATGATGGATAGAGCAGTTGACATGTTCCCAACAAAAGCTACTCCACTTGTCATCACTCTGTTTGGAGCCAGGTGTGGTATGACAATTCATTTAATATTTGCATATTTTTTTGTGCTGGAGGGTGAATTGATTGAACCGTGTTGGACTTGCACTTAACACAAAAACTACAGCTACTCACATCTGCTTTCTGCCATAATATTTTAAATGTCTCCACCAGTTCACTGATTTTATTCAACACAAAATGACCAGCAGATTTTTGAGTTATTCTGAATTCATTATAGGGGCATTAGCCAGGCCACTAGCATCATGCTTTAAGATCACTATATCTTTGTTAAACAGGTCAGCTTTAATTTCAATTTTACTTTTATGCTTTTTATGATTATGGTTGGCATGAGTAATTACTTCAGCTGCTAAATTAATAAAAGGGTGCTGTGGTACGTCAGGATAT
>OMLM01003271.1:117377-130495 GCA_900302695.1 Helostoma temminkii | reverse complement strand
TCAGGATATTTATTATTTCTTTTTCACCGTGTGTGACAGATCAGTTGTGTATACATGAGTGTTTTCTGTGTGTTTAGGAATGAGACTGTCCTCATGTAAACTACAACTCTGTCGGTCTATTGTAACGGCAGGAAATTACCAGTTTTTATTATATATTATATACTTTTTTCCTGACTTAATACTTAATTAAATAATTACATTTTAATAATTGCAGATACTGAGTATTGATACTTAATAATATTGCAGGTGCAGCAATTTTTATTATAAACACTATTATAAATACATATATTTATACATTTTACATAATTACCAGGAATGTCACAGTCTCCAGTCTCCCTGCCTGTCTGCCCTCTCCATCTCCTTATTCGGTCCGCTTCCTATTCTTCTCCCCTTCCCTCACTCATGAACTCTAATTACCTGAATTCTAACCACCTGTGCTCCTACCTATTTAAGCACATCGGTTTGTCTCCACCCCTTAGCCAGACAGCTGCTGACTGCATACTGACAACAACATTCCAGCTTGAAACCATGCTTGTTTTCATGGTTTATCGATCCGTTCTTTGGACTGACCTTAACACTGCCTGCTCTTAATCAGACCTGCTAACTTTGAGTTACTCTTGACTTTAGACTGATTCTGAGGATATAAGTTTCTGGATAACGGTTTGGTGTGACTGTGATTATCTGTGTTAGACTTGGGACTGGCTTATTATTTTGGATTGTGGAATTGTGGACTAGTAACTGCTGCCTTGTGGATATCCTCTCTGTGTATGACCCAGGACTGGCTTTATTACCCTGTGTGAACTGTGCTCTGCCTGCTCTCCCTGGCTCATTATCATCCCCATTTCCTTCACCTACTAATCAACAATCATCTGTGTTTCCATGTGCTTCTGTTACAGTTTATTCCTCTGGAACTCACCTGTTCAAACCACCTGCCCATTTGAGTAGAGGCTGCCATCTTAAAGGGAAGTGTCACACCTCCTTCCACTTCCTGTAACTGAACCCACCATCTTTGTAGTCCATAACCCAGCCTACACCATCTAACCCACTCCAGCCGTTCGCCCCCACCTGCCACTCCAGGAACAACCACTTTCATCCTTCCATCTACTCACCACCTACTGGAGTCATCTGGAACAATCTATACTCACCCACCATCATGTCTTCGGTGGTGTGTGAACCCTGAAATTGTTTCGCTCAAAGTCATATACGTTCGGTAAGATGGTGTGGTGGCGACTAGGAATGACATACCTGGGCTCCAGCAGCTGGGGAGGCAGTGGAATCTGTTATTTTCAATAACCAACGCAATAAACTAAGAGCTTCTAGTATTTCAACAACCTGTGCATTGTCTCTGGACATTTTCACTTCTCCAGTGTTTGGAATTTTAGTCTGTTTTTAGTTTTTAGTTCTTATTGTCGTTTTGCACCAAAATGCAAAATGTTGAGTGTCTGTCTTTTCACCAACTTCTAGATTTCAGTATTCTCTGGATATTTATGCTTTTTACCATGGGAAAGGATATGTTCTTAAATTAACACCCAACAAATGGAAATTAATCTAATATTTTCTGTCTTTTGTTGTTAAAAAACATATTGGTCCTCATTTTTTGTGTGTGTGTGTGTTTAACACAGTGTCTAGTAGAAGGAAAAAGTGCAGCACATCAGAGGATTGGTCACATGTCTTTACTGTTAGTTTCATCTACCCCTGCACTGCTTGACATGACTTGCTATAAAGTGGTATTGGGTGCCATATTGAAGAAGTGTTACCAGTTAGCGTATCGGACCCAATACCAGTATCGAGATATCCATAATTTTTATATCTTTCCATTTGACAGTGTCATGTGCATGCAGTGAACATTACATAGCCACCAACTATTTATAACCTAAATTTTGTCAGAAGCAGGTTGGGATGGATGTGTAGGACAACAAAAAAGGACGTTTCCACAAGTGACTGGATTCAAGTACCATATTGAAAAAAATATATATATATGTGATCATCATATCACATATCATAATTCTCATAAGACAAACATCACTTAAGCAAAACGTTCATTTTACTAGTCTTAGGTTAGTGTCTAACCTCAACCCAATTGCATTGTTTACAGTTTGTCAAATGTTTTTGACATTGGGGCAAAAAACAAGTGTTATGCCACCTGCCATCTTGGTGCCATTTTATGAGAAAACTGTTACCACTTGGTGCCTGAGGCCAAAGAGGGTGCAGTTTCAGGAGACTCCATTATACGTGGAGGTGCGCTTACAACAATTATATGAATCATATAAGAGGGTTGGCACAAACAACCTATATGGGCATGAAGGTTGGAGGACTTGTTGAACATGTCACAGGTATGGAGAATAAGACACCCAACCTATTCTGACTGCATGATAATATGGAAAAAATCATTTGCCAAAATATTTGTGTATTGCATCCTGCCACCCACTCCACAGTTCCTTTCCTTTCCTTCAATTCCTCCTTTTTCCTTTTATCAACGAAATTGAGAGCTGCTTCTCAGAGCAGGAAATAAGAAGTCGGTCTCACTCCACTGGCCAAAGTAATAGAGAAATGACTGGAGCAACAGGCAACAGTTATTTACAGCTTTTATTTATTTATTTGTTTAGACGTTATCTGGTGCAAGTGCTGAGGAAGGGGAGAAAAGCAATATTCATTTATTTAATGGTACTGCCCTCCACAGATAATGTCCCAGTGTTATTTCCTTTCTCCAGGATTTCTCATGCAACAAAGTGTGCTAGGAATGCAAAGTGCTGCTCTTGTTCTTCCATCCAGACAAAACAAAAACTATATACTTTAACTAAAGCACAAGGAACTACATCCTCTGACACGTGGCACTTTATTTGCCGGATTTATTCAGTAGCACCTTAACTTATAATTTTTTTTAGTTTGTTTGTTTTTTTGTTTTTGTTTCTTTTTAATGTCTTGATATAAGATGAGAAAAGTAGACGCAATAATTAATGATTCCTGACCAGCAAAAAATATTGTATCTAGTATATTGCATGTGATAATTGCCATATTGTGCAGAACATTACCACATCTGAAGACATCTATACACTTCATTAAAAGCTTAGTGTTGTTTCTCCTTTCCTCATCCAATTGTGCTTTAAAATAATTTGGTGTATAACCTCAAACTTCTAGAAATGTTTTTTACATATGCGGGGGAACCGTTCATTAAGGCAAACTGCTGTAGTACTTTAAAATTAATGACTTGTTGTACACTCAATAATGTGCCCCTAGAAATGACAGGGCTTTATTTTAATGAGCTGCTCTGGTCCTTTGTGGAGACATGTTGCCAAAGCTACAGTACATGGGCTGACTAATGCCAGGTTGCTTCAGCAGGCAAACTGTACCCAGCTAACACAACCACTCATCCATCTCCCTTTAGCACTGTTTCTGCATTGCATTTACCTTACCATTTCTTTTTGATCTGATTTTTTTTGTTTCACTTGTTTTCTCACAATATTGGTGCTGTGTTTTATTCACGATCTGGTTTGATCTCTGATTCTCTGTCGTTTTCAACTTCATCTCTTTTAATGCATCCATCCTCTAGGAAAAAAAAGTGAAAATGGAATATAAATGATTTATAGAGAAACACAATTTAAATAATAATTTACAGAGGTCTGCACTACACACAATTTGGAACCAAAGGACCAGTGGCCTTTATTAATTCGCAAAAGGTGCTAAAATGTAAAATACTGAAGACAGATATTTGATAACTGCATAATTACTATATCTGTATGTCTATAAGTTATATAAAATCCCATCTACTATCACTGTGATACACAAGTATTATTTATTACCATACACTGAATTTGTGAGGTACAGTACAAACTGTCATTGTTGTTCTTGTTATTGTGTGGTAGCAGTTACTGGATTACATTACTGGACTGTTTTATTCCAGCAGGTTTTCCATGTATCCTTTTCCAGCAGCAGTTAGAGGACTTGTGCATCTAACTGCAAGTTTCAACTAACCTCCAGTTCAATTCTCAATTCTCCCCTAATAAAGAAAGAATAAGAAAAAAAAGCTGGTAAACAGACTCTTCTGCTTTGGTACCTACAAGGTGCCATTTGGGAGAAAACCAAAGGTGCTGACATTCTCGTGTTTCAACATAATTATCATCATCCATTTGATAATTCAGTGCTCACTCAATAGCAAGCATATTTATCTTCTGACCTCATGTCATATTCAAACGGAATGATTCATGTGCAAATATGCAGAAGTATGCAGAACCTCTAAGAACAGTGTCATTCCACTCAGCTGTGCATTTGTGGGTTCACTAGCTGAACGAAATAGGTCTTTCTTTTGTGAAGCACTGCATGTCTAAAAGTGTGTTTGTCAGAGTGGAGAATGAATTCTTGCAATTTGCTGTGGATGCACCCAATGTTAAGGCATGTTTAAAAGAGCCACTGGGCTTTTCCTTCAGTTGTGTGTTATAATTTGGGAGGATGTGCTGTATAGCACAATTTTGAAAGTACTTAAAATAAAATGCAAAATGCTTGGCCTGTGGGTGAGCATGTGGGTAGTGTAAATCATTTGGGAGGTATGGCTCAGAAATGCTTCTCCATGACACTGACTCCACAACAGGTGCCATAGTTCCTACCTTCAGATGAAAGATGAAACAAACTAATGAAAGAGATGGAGAAACAGATGAAAGAGAGTGAACAATTAAGAACCACCCATTAATCTGCAAAAAATCTGAAACACCGGAAGCTTTTTAAGACTTCACTGCCTGCACAGACTTACCGGTGCACCTCATAGAGAAGGCTAATGATTTGTTTGAAAGCCAGCTCACTGCTCCTGGGTGGGAGGAATGAATAAAAAACAGCGAGGTAAACAAGTCCAACCAGGTGTGTACGCAGCTAGAGGCAGTGAGTTGGGAACAGAGCCGCAAAGTCAGCCAGCACGGCATTCAGAGAGGTGTAAGAGGTGCCCTTCTCTGCCTTTAATGCATCCGGGGGTGCGTGATTGATTTTTTTGCAAAGGACCGGGTGTCTTAATGTCCTAATGCATTGCTCTGTCACAGAGGGCTGCCTTGGCAAGCTGCCCTTTCCACAGACTGATCTGCCACTCGATTGGATGAGACCAGGGTAAATAAATAAAAAGAGGAGGCTGGGAGAGGAGGGCTAGAGGAGAAGAGGGATGGGCAACATGCATGATTACACCAACAGATAAACACAAACATGTAAACACACATACACACATTATTCTCCTAAAAAAACATATTTCCAAACATAATTTCACCACTTGTCTTTGTTGTTTCGTTACTAGATGTCAATTTGACAAGGATAGGCCCAGTTTTTTTCCGGGCACAGACTCCTGTTGTTTTTCAGTGCCTGAAGAAGGATAAGACCAATCAATATATTGTTTGACGGCATTTTCATGTACTTCTACTGTGGTGAAAAGAGGCTCCCTGTGGATAATGTTTTTGTGTTTGTTGTCCCCTAAGCATCACAGTACTGTATGTCTGGATGCATAGATGTGTAGCAAGTCTACAATACATTGTCTGGCAAAATTCGCAGTCATGTGGTGTGATGGCACATGACTGCATGGCTGCATGGAGCATGGCTCGTGTAAACTGTTTGACGCACTTGGAAAGTTTGTTTTCCCCCTTGCGTTGTTTGTGTCAATTACAAACTCACTAATTCATTCATTCTACAGGCTGCAGCTTATTCACAATACATTAGACAGACAGTTTCTAACCACTTGAATCCCCTGTAGAAAAAAGAAGTCATGGCATATTCTAACCCTGCCTTCTAAAAATTACAACAAAACTGCAACTTCGATTATGTTTTTGTAGCAAATGTAATCATTTTATCGTCAGGCACCGTATTTTGTGATTGAATAAAAGGTCACGCAAAGTAAGAAAAAGGTTGTGGTGGATGGCGGGCATATAATCTGCAGACCCGAGACAGAGTCCAGCGTGAGGTTACGTTTAGGCATGAAAAAAACTTTGGTTAGAGTTAGAAAAAGATCATGTTTGTTTTTTATGCAGACATTGTATGTGATGTGTGTGATGTGATCTGTTACATTTTTCGCTAATACCCAGCCCGCAATCTTTCCCTGACCCTAACCCCATGCTGCGAGTGCCTGATCCCAACCATAATATATGTTAATAGAACTGGAGTCATATATCAGCATGTGGAACTGCAAGTTCTTATTTTTTAGCAGAAGAAAAAAATTGTTGTAGATCGGATAATTTGGCGGACAGAAATATGTTGCCTCTGGACATTAAATTGATATGCAATAAGTATCAACATAATTGCGTTTTATCATTTACATTAATATGTGATAATGATCAATTATAATGACCATAAGTTAACTTAGGTCATTATATCACATGCTAATTGAGCATGGCAAAACGCAAGTACAACACCGACTTCATGAAATATTGATTTTTATTACATTGAGAACAAAGGAGGACAAAACCTTGTTGTGTTTTTTTATGGCGAGATTAACGCAGTTCTCCCATTATTTCCTCCAACCTCAGGTCTATGATGTCAGAATTAAACCTAAGGCTGAAGTGCTACTAAAGAGTGTAGTGTTGGTTGCAGTGTTGGTTGTCAAAGATCTGTCTTTTTGAAAATACTTCTCAGTATTTGCACTTTTTTCATGTATTTTGCATGAAAACACCAACTAAGTCTGTTAAAAATGTCTGTTACTGAAATGTTCTGATAGTTGTTTTAGCCTTATGGATAAATGCATTTGAGAAGAAATTTTTTTGCTTGATTTGGGCTAAGGCTTGTCATCAAGGGATGATGGTGGGTCCTGAAGCCAGACCAGTTGAAAATCACTGCTTTAGAGCCTGAACAAATAAAGCCAAGTCTGGGTCAAGTAAATACATTTTTTGTAATTCTCGCAAATTGGGTGACCCGACCTTTAAGACCTTTGGGTGCCTTGCATCAATGTCACTGTGTTACCTTAGCCAGTTTTTCCAACTCTATCTTTCAATAACTTCAATTGGGTAGTTGTACAATTGCTAAAGCTCTTATTAAGTATTTCTACCACGCCAGCAAATGCTGCAAGAATAAACACATGAAAAATGTCAGGAGAGAGCAGTTTGAAAACAAATTTAGTGCAAATGTACTTTCTGATAAGGTAAACATGCATTCATTTATTTGGCATTATGTTCCCCTAGAATATATTTTGCAATCCTTACATATAGACACAAATTGTAGGAGGTTGTATGTTTTGAGGACAGTGCAGCAGAAAGGGGGGTGAATCTGGCCCGGCATCTCTCTCATAACTCAGCTCTTGCTTACTGTAATGTTCCTACACTATTAAAATAAATGAGCACCACTCAAGTTTTACTGTTTATGAGCCTACATTAGCAGCTTTTACTCCCATGGTTTCTAATGAGAAATTACGCTAAGAAACAACTATCAGTCAATTCCATGTCGTGACAAAGGCTTTAAGTGGGCAAATTGTTCATTATTACCCCCTTTGGTCTGATCGATGTTGGCTGCATTAGATGAAAAAATACAGCTTTCATAAACATGGCATAAATGCAGGCTTGTACAGTGTGTATATATTTTTTTACTCCAGAGGTTTTTCAAGATTGTTTCCCTTATGTCAGAGGAGATCACATCAGCAACAACAAAGAAATAATGTGCATGACATGGCTATGATATATAATAGGCTTGCAGGCTGTAGAATCTGGCATCGTAATGCTGGCAGCCAAGTCCTGCAAGTGCCAATTTTTGTCTCGAGAGAAATAACTCTTCAAGAAGAGTGTTTTTGTAGCCAAAAAAATTTGTAATTTGTGGCTTCAATGGAGTGTTAAAATGTAATGACCCGAGGTGGAGCATAGTGGAAAAAAAAGACTTGGGAATTAAGCTGCATCAAAGGAGTCTTTATGCGCTCCTTCAGCCCTCCCCACCTCACTAACACCCAATAAATATAAACAATAATTGTTTGAAATTATGTGTATGTGCACAGAGATAGTTGATACTGCAAGGCAATTGCTCTCTACACAGATAGGAATAGAGAAAGCATCATGTTGAGTGCCTTGGATAAAACAGACCGGCTCAATTTGTTGCCACATCCACTCTGCCCTGCCCTGTGCCCTTCCACTGCAAACTCTGTTGTGCTCATGGTAACTATGGTCAGAAGGTTTTATTCTATAGCAAACAACATGCTCAGTTGACTGCTCCCACTGGCACTGGAAGAAAACCAATATAACATTTGAGTGCAAATGGCAAACTCTCACCACAGGAAATGTAAACTGCAGGGTACTGGCTCCTCTCTGCTGCGATAGTGAAGTGAGCATTGAACTCTCAACTGGCAATCAGAGCACCCTTCCTGGCCCCTACGCTCACTCTGTATGTCTCCCTTTTTTCATTGTTTTTCCCTCTGTGAGTGCAGATTGGCAGACAGCAGCAACTGTAGGGTACACACAGTAGGTCAGGTAAAAAGGGTTTGCTTATTTGTATTTCCTCCTCAAAGCTCTAGATTGGAGCTAGTATGCCATTGTTTGCTCACTGGAATGGCTTTGGAGAAAGTAGCCCCTTTAGGTGCCAGCATGACAGCAAAATGTTCATAATGGTAAGAATTTGCTGACAACATGCACAGTGTTTGTGTGTATGTATAGGTTTGTAGGGGGAAATGATTTACTCTTCCCTTATGCTTTACACATTACAGATCATGTCTTTTCTCTGTCACTAGCTGCCAAAGGAAAGCCTTCCCAATTCTGCTATGACAAGTGCCAGTGGTTATGCAGCATACAGATGCGTAGCCTGACATTAATGCCTTTTATACAGGGCTTAAAGTGCACTCCATAGCCCTCTCATTCCTGTGTGCTGGAGCCCAGGTTGAGCAGGTTACTTTCAAGATGAAAATATGAGCCAGTTCAGATTATCAGCCTGATTCAAAGTACACAGAATTCACATAACAGCTCACATTTGGCAATCTGCTTGTGTCGGGTGTCTGGAGTCCTACTTATGCAGCATCAAAGTATCGTCCAGCAATGTGTTCTAGACTCATTTAAAACTCATCTCATTTATTTTTGTTTGTTTTGTAAGACTTATGCACTATGATTTTTAAACTTAAATGTTTTTCATAAAATGTTTTTATACTAAATGTACAAGTTTTGTGTTACTGTTAAATATAGAGGATTACAATAAACATAATGACATTGTTTCATTTGTATCATTCTGCATGTACAATGATCCAATTATGTTCTATCTTGACATGAAATAATTGGTTCCTGTTTCTGGTTTAACAAAGCTTTAATTATGATGTTTACACTTCCTGTGTTGTAGACTTCAGACATATATCAAATGGATGAAGCTTATATTCTGTGGTCATGTAAGATTCATAGAACACAGAATATATGCATACATACAGAACATATCAGTACAAAGAAATTGCACGTACAGTATCTACATAACTAAAATAAAATGTAATTAAAGTTGCAGTTTGGAGTCAGCACGCTGTCCAATAGCCAAGAATCTACACAACACTTGATGTGCACAAAAATTCTAGTGCATACACTGTTAACATACACCTTTTTCCGTCAATTACATTACAGCTAATTATCACTTATTGTAGTGAGACTAAGGCTAGAGGTGTTTGCTCCTTGCTGTAGCCCTGCGCATGTACGTAGTTTATGCCTGCATCATCTGCGCCATAGACACAGACCATGCAAGGAAGTATGTGAATAGTCTGGAGTTTAAAAGAATCAGCCACATGGGGCAGGCAAGGACCTAATTTCCCCTACCTGAAATGGAATTTTTTATTAGTAGAATAATAAGTAGAAGAAGAAGAGGAAAACATTATTTGCATAATGTGAGAGGAAAGACGTGGAGTCATCCGATGAGGAAATTATAATGATGTTTGATTGCGCACATTGCATGACAAAGCAACGATAGCATTGTCATATGTAAAGCCCTTAAACTAAGCATGGGCCCTGTAGGATTTATGAGGGATTGCATTCTGTGTGTCACATTAAATTTAGGAAACGTGCACAAGTGACACTCGAAACTGACACTCGAAACTGACACTGGCAACGTACAGGCACAGTGTTGTCTGTCCGACTGCAGGAATTATATCACAACCCAAAGCATTTGGTGCCCCTGTGAGTCTGGGAAGTTTCCTGCTACCAATAACATACTACTACCACATATAAGAACATTAATTTACTGACATTCAATTTACAGCACACAGAAGTCTGGAAAAAGTTGACCAAGTTTTGTATTATGATGGAATTTGAAAGCCATGCTATCAACTGAGCTCTACAGCCCTGAGTCATGCCAGTTTTAGTTAGACTATTGTTGTTAATATCTTGTTCATATTCTGTCAGGAACCGGGAAACAATCGTGAGTTGTCTGGCTGTCATAGCAACAATGCTATTTGTCGCTTCCTTGCTTTCAAGTGACCTGTCATCTTTCAACTTCACTTGCACAGTGGTTGCCTGCTTGAAGTGGTAATGGCCAAAAATGGAGGTCAGATCACGCAGGGTCATTATCTGCAAAAGCACATTAGATGATTATCTCTGCAGCTGTTCTTTGTGGGTCACTGCAGACTGCTGTTAAAGCTGTCAGTCAGAGAGGAATAAGCCAGCTCCTCCCTGCAGTCAGGGCTCATCTACAATATGCACACCCACACACTTGTAAATGTCATCACACTGGCTGAATGCAGAAATGAAAATAAAGGCAACAAAATAATCCCATCAGTAAACCCTTTATGATAATGACGCCCCCTTATTTGGTATGCATGGTAGATATTTTGACAATAATATTCACTTTAGGCATTAAATGTTTGTTGAATGCTACTTCCCTTTTCATTTGAATCTCACATAATAGCAGGGGTTGATTCTGGAGAAATCAAGCAAGGTCAGGTGAGAAAAGAAGGGTTCAGGCAGAGGAGACGATGGGGAGTGCATAATCACAAGCAATGCACTGTATCTGTTTCTACAACTTCATCAGCCCAGCCAGTAATTAAGACTAATTAGGAGGCACTGGGGAAAAGGCAGGCTCAAAAAACTTAATTAATGTGAGGGACCCATGATGTCTGTGCGTAACAACTTCCTCAGCACCTGCTTAGCACAAGACATCGCATTAACCTACCGTTGCTTGCAGGTCTCCAGACAGTCCACAGACATTCAGCAGAATATTTAACTAGCTGTTGCAACCTTTGATTAGCGATGAGATCTTAGTTGGTCATGCCACAGCCAAGCTGATCAGTTGATAAATGGCTTGCACTTTTTGTAGCAATAACCTCAAGCATCGTTAGCAAGAACCCCCTGTAGCACTTATGTATTTAATGGATTGTCAAAGTAACCTTTTAGAAATATTATTGCAATTAAAGCGCATCAAAAATGTGTCAGCAGAAAGTATGTTTGCATTTATATTCATACACTGTACTGAGCAGAAAAATTTTATCGTTCATTCGTTGTCAACAATGGAGACAGCCAGTGGAGAATGTTCTTGAAATGTTCTTGAAAAGTTCTTAAAAAGCTCTAGTAAAATGTCATATAATAAAAAGGAAATGTGTTTCTTTGTTTTATGCGTGTTATGACCCTGGGTCATATTTAGTTTTGGTACTTATTGATTAAATGCACCAATAATAGCACAAAATCTGATTTAGAGTTGCCCAGTGTTGCTATAGCTAGACCAGCTACACAATTGATCCTCACATTGCTGGTCATACTGTAGCAATTCATTAAGATTCAGGGTTGAAATAGTATTTCTATTAAATAAAGTTCTGTCACTATAGTGCAACATCATTAAGAAGCAACTAAAAACACTCAAACCTTCTGCCAAGCAAAGAAACTCTCTATTGCCATTTCTCAGATGTGGGATCTTGTTGGTGTCACATGGGGGGGAAAGGTGAGCTTCTGGGCTAGTTGAGTGATGCAGTGGGAGTCAAGGTCAAGGAGAGGAGTAGGAACTGACAGCACTGGGGTTCCACCCGCTGTGTTATCTGGACCTGACAGACTGTCGAGTCACAGCGAGGCAGCTGCTCTTTCAGCTCACTTAGGAAGATATCACATCCAGCCATGTTGAGAAGGCACCTGCTGGGCCAACCTTCCTCTGACACAAACAGGAAGGAAAATGAACGCCCATAGAGCACTGACGTCTAGAAAGCAACATATTGTTACACAATATATTTGTTGTATCATGATACAAAAATCGGACATTGGGGAATTGAAAATGAATCACCACAAATACAAAATTTGGGCCATATTTATCAGCCATTAAAAATAGTTTTTCTTCTCCACTGTTGCCTAGTACTTGCTCAAATGGGATTTGATAATTCTATATAACTGTAGTGTTATATTCACTAAACTCTTAAACCTTACATTGAAAGTGCCATGCAATGGCTTTTGTTGCAATTTGGCACTATATAAACTAAACTGAATTGAATTGTCCACTGAAGAATCACATACTTCACATCCAGAGCCTGTTGTTAATGCTGTTACTATGTTTTTTATTTTAGCAGCATCTTTGTCTGGCTATTATTTTAATGTGAGCTATCAACAACACTGACATTGCTGTTAAACTACTGATTTGCTAAAACTAATCTGCATATCATTTGTGGGTCCATAAGGGCGATTGAAGTTTGATGAAACTTCCCAGCTGAACAACATCTGTGGAAAAAATTACATTTTGTTGAAATGGTAGGCAAATTTTTTAAGTATAAGTGTTAGAAACACATTTGCACTTTGTGCAAATCTCTACCTTACACTCTGGAGATACAATTTATTTCTTAAGATAAAAAGGTAGATAAATTGCTCTTACCTAAAAGTTTGTCCTAAAAGCAGGACCGAAATTGCATCAATTTTTGGCCCCTTAAGAGTGATTTCCTCATCTGAGTTGCTTAGTATGTGTGGCCCCTGATCAGTTATTTCTCCAAAAGGCACAAATTTCTGTTTGTCTATAAATGCCAGAGGGTGAAATTAATAATGTCCTCCATTAACCCTGTAAACCCTAGCCTGCTGATTGATGTTTTAAGGAAATTTTTCAGCATTTTTGCAAATGCTCTCGTTTATGTTCTTGCTGACAGTTGAGAATATCCATACGCCTAATGTATTATGGCTTGTTTGTTTAAACAATGCAAAAAAAGGACAATTTGTGTATTGGTTTGCTAATTCCCTGGTGACTCCTGGTTGTAGCCTCAT
>OMLM01003271.1:95511-110047 GCA_900302695.1 Helostoma temminkii | reverse complement strand
CTTGTTGGTCTGGTTGGTTTAAGTGGATGATTGTGTGGAGAGATTGGAAGGGAGGGCTCGTGTTCCCTGAGCATGCTGCTTGTTCGGCTCTTTTTTCTTTTATTCCTCCTTTTAAGGCAGAGGTTATTTCTTACAGAAGAACTGTGCCTCCCCTGGCACTATAACTAGGGTGTGCTCACAGATATTCACACACACAGACACACATACACAAACAAGCCTGAGCAGAAGTCAGAGCCCTAAAGGCTGATGAACAGGCTATAATTCACAGGCTGCTCTGTGACTGGGTTGGGACCTTGTTTAATAGAGGAACTGTTAGCAATTTCCAACCATCTATGTGCTTGCGGCAGTTTTTACTAGTCTCAAAGTCAATAATTGCCCCTGATTGCATTGCGGTGTAGTAGTTTTTCTGTGTTTCACAATTTTTTTTGTTCAACTATGAAAGGATATTTAACTATTTTTAAAGGGAATGTGGTTTCTACTGAACACTTGATGGAAGACAAAAGAATAACTTGTTAAAAATTGTCACAGTGTGAAAAAAATCTCTATTTGGCCTAAAATTTGTATCGTTTAATACTACCTGTGGAGTTTAATGTAGAGTTTTACAGCAGTCACCACAAATGAAACTGCGATGACGATAGAATAATAATGCTTAAAAGTCCTTCTGTGCCAAAATTATTAGCATTATGTAATTAGCAAAGGGTGTGAAGCTTTCAGTCAATAGCTGCCAGATTGTCTGTGCTCCTTTGTGAGTTAGTGGTGTAGATAATTTCTGCCTGCCTGTTACCTGCATTACATCTGTAACTGGCATGTACTGACAAACTCTGATCTTTCTTCTTTTCCTTCTTGATGTTTCAGTTCTGTTGACCTTCCCGGATTCTTCTGTGGTTACAGAGTGGGATTTAATAAAGCTTTATTTTATTGATATTTATGCTTTACTGACAACAAGAAATGTTGGATCAGAGTTGATGGAGCTTAAGACATGTTACATGTACTATGGATTAAAAGTCAGGGTAGCTTGGTCACTGCTGCTTAATTCTGACCATTCTTATTTACATTTATCTCTTGTGAGCCTTCCAACTTTATGAAAGTGTAATACTAAATCCTTGGAGTGCTCATTGATATAAAGCATTGATTAGCACAGCTTGACATTTAATCTTTGACCATGTAAAAACTTTATTTGTGTGTATGTCTGGTGTGTTGGAAAAGTTCTACACTCAATCAGAAGCAGCTTCTTTGCCCTGAGGTCGGGTAAAAGACAACCTGTGACAGCTAGAAAGATGTTCTCAACTGGTCAGAACCATCACACCCTGTGTTTACTGTGACGTAGTAGACGAAGCTCAACAGAGCTTCACTGTATTAAAGGCATTTGGCATTTTACACAATTATATGGTAACATCAAGAATACAAATACTCCATTAAATATGGCTGGAGTGAAATTTAATTGTTAACATGTCCATCTTGTTTTCCATTGTGCTTTATATTTTGCACATTTGTATAGTGCAATTCACCTTCCATCCACTAGATGCCCTTACTCCTTCTTGTTTCCTTACTTCCTAAAACTTTAACACTGCCAGTTCGACTTGCTTCCTGCTAGATTGTCATCTTCCCTTGTGTTAAACCTGTGTGTGGACCTTCTTGCTTACATTGGTACTTTTTGACTTTATTAAAGCCACTTCACAAAAACTGCCTGGGCAACCTCACTGAAGTCACATGGAGAAGGCTGAAACTACCCATCAATACAACACACCTGGTACATATCTGGAGAGCAGTGGTAGAAAACATTTTATCCACTAGAGACTTACAAAGATGAGCTGCATCTTACATGTACCCCATAAAAGGAACAGGTTGGCCAAAGTCAGAAGAGAACTACAAGCTTGGAATGGTGACCATCATTGTTATCTCATATCGTCTCTTATGAAGATGCTGCATTGTGCCAGTGACACCAGTACAGTGGCTGTGGGTGAGTCAGGGCCTGTTTACCCAGATGAGAGAAACACAACACATTAACAAAGGTACAAATAGTAGCATTTTTACATCAAACCGAATTTGAATCGCATGTAGCTGTTGGGTTGAAGGTAAGAGACTGTTCCAAATTTCCTGCTGTAGTGTAATGTTTTGACATGTAACAATACAACAAACACATTCCTTCATCCTTTCTTCCCTAAAACTAGTTTTTGTCTGTCAGCTGAGGGGCTACAGACTGAGAGAAAAGAGCAAAGTTGCTCAATTCAAGGTTTCCATGTATCTGACTTGAATATGTTCTATTCAGAATCTTTTTAATTAGCTCCACAATAGAGTTTGGCCACAACTAAATATCTTTATGCCTGAACAGATCTGAATTTCAATACATTTTACTCTGCTTCGGCTGATTGTGTTCTAAACCAATTAAGATGTCATACACCTTCACAGGCAAGGTCATAGCGCACGGAGTCCGCATTGACAATACCACATTTCTAAATCAATTTGCAGCTTTGGAAGCTAAATTACAAAATGGAAATAGTCCATTCGCAGTAAGGGATTTAATATGGCCAGCAAAAACTGCAGCCAGTAATTTAATTGTTGTTTCATTCAAATGAAGCACTTGCTGTCCTCTGGGGTTGGCTGATTATCAAAGGGTCCTTTCACTCCTCTAGCTCTACAGCTCAATGTGCGTTGTGCTAATGGGCTTCAGCCGGACAGTTATTGTACATGGGTAATGTATCTATCCCAAGAAAAAACAGCTGCCCAACACACACCCACAGTCTGTATCCCCAGAGAAATGAAATGGGCTATTTTATGAATGTTTAGCTTGGTCTTAGAAGCAAATGAGTGACTCTCATCTAATATCTTGCATAAAATCACTAAAGATAATTTCAGTCAGTTTTTAAAAATAAGGAACTAGGGAAGCAGAAATGATAATAAGTAGATCTTTTGTGTAATAGTGTAATAGTGTTTCTGTGCTCTGACTTTCTGAGGTCCTTTCTCTCTCTGGCTTTGGCTCCCGTGCTGCATCTCTCCCTTCTTACTCCCCAGCCCTTCTTCCATCCTTCTTGCTGCGGCTCTCTGATCATGGTTAATTCCCAACCTGCTCTCCCTAGATTAGCGTCTCCTTGTGTAATCCCATTAAGTGCCCTGTGTTTCCGCCTGGTGCTCATTTCTCTTCCACCACACCACAGAGAAGTCTGGAATTGACATAGTCCTGACACCTTGCACCACATGAGGCCATCCTAAGTTCCTTCCTCCTCCTCCATCTCCAGCTGCCCTACAAATTTCACCTTGCTTTGTCCATATGGCACGGACTGCCGTAAAATATGTCAACAACTGTTGGATGGTTTGCCATTAAAACCTTCCTTTGGCAACTGGATGTTCCAGTAGCATTACCATGAGGATGACCTTTTTAGTCTTTTAGTGGAAATATAAAAGAAAAACAATGAATGGACATTGACATTTTGCATTAATATTTATGTCGTCTTTAAGCTGCTCCATTAAGGTGGTACTTCAGCAGATCATATATGGCTTCCTTCCATTAACTGGCATCTCAGTATGATCCTATTGTATGGTGTATAACTAAATACATGAAAAACTAATTGGTCAAAGTACATGTACAAGCCTGTACCAATCCCTTCACTTTCTACAGATTCTACACTAAAAATGCAATATTTCAGTTTGTGTTTTTTAAATATGTTTCTACTTTGTCATTTTAAAAAGTGTAGACTGATGGAGTAAAATGTAATTTGTTTTTCTTTTTCAAATAAATTTAAAACACAGTAAAATGTGAAAAGAGTGAGGGGGCCTGTATAACTAACCATTTCTGTAAATCTCCAAAACGAATGGCGACATTCACACCCACTACATGCCATAAAGTAAGATGGTGACATAAGAGAGAAGCCAGGTATTGTACCTCTCTTTCTAACTCTGTGTTTTTGTTTGTTCCTGAGCAATTTCTGTCAGGTTTGATGTGTACAACTAACTGCAACATTATGAATGCCTCCCTGGAGAGATTGCCTGAAAATGTGTGGCTTTATCCTTGTTTTTAAAAGCATCTTCCTTCTCTGAATGCCAGCTATTCACTCCACCTTCCAATGCGTCTGTTCAGAACAACACATTTTACTTCCTATGTGGGTGGACAACATGTCTTAAGAACTATTTCTGAAGGACGAGAAACTGCTCCTTAGTGTTGGACTGTGTAGGGTGAGGGCTAAGGTTTATTTTTAGTATGATGTTGATCGTTTGCTTACTTTATCATTGCCAACAAAATGAAAAATAGGAGAAAGATCAAGAAAATCAACAAATGTAAGCATTTTTTTCTAAAACTGCCAAATTGGTTAATTGTTTCAACTTGAGTTGAAACAATTGAGCATAGGTTTTATCCCACCCCAAGAAGCAGGCTTAAGATATCATACAGGGAGAGGAAATTGTCCGTGCTTTATCATTGGGTCTCGCTTATTAAATTAATGAATATCAACAAAGTTTGCTTTCAGGGAGTGACGATGAAGGTGATAAACTGTTGTCATAAACTACTTTAGTGGATGCTGCTGCCATTGCTGCTGGTGACCACACAGCCAGGGAATGGGTAGCATTTAGACACTTCTTGAAAAGGAAGGATGTGAAACCACCTCCACAACTTCAATAAACTCCCCATTGTGTAATACAATCAACATTTATCAGCTTGTTTTCTGCTCTCTCTCTAATGGTTGTCTGTCAACTGCCATTATCTCTCCCATATGTTTGTCTATCTGTCCTCCCCCTCCCCACAGTCTGAGTAAGCATGTAATGTGGACACACCAAGACTTGTGACATAAATCTATCTCTTGGATGTGTGGGAGTATGACTGAGATGCTATCAAAGCTTTTAAGTTGCACTTGACAGGGTCATGTAGAAATGTTTTGTTGGCTCAGTATTATCTGCACTGCAAAGTGTTTGCATCTCTGCACCGTTACCTCAATACATTCTCTGTTTTATTTAATATTCCCTGTGTGTCCTTGTTGCTGTTGTGGCTGCTCATCTGATCGTGACAGATAATAGCACTCTGGAATAAAATTACTTTGGAGTCTAAGTTTGGTGGTGGTGAGCAGTGTGCCTGCCTTGCAAAATGTCTAGCAAAATTATGGGTTCACACCACAGTGAAGCATGCTGGGAAAAGGAGTCTACTTTGCACCCAAGTGTGATTTATAAGCAGCAGCAGGTTCGTAAAAAGTTGTTAAAACCTGACAAAATGTCTTCCTTGATGAGACGTTCAAGGTTGGCAGACAGTACAAGAAATAGGCCTGAGGGACCAGTTTCTAACCTTAAACACTTCTGCTGACATTGGCTTTGTACTGTATACATCTGGGGTGACAACTGTCTGGCTGTTCTGCCTGGGATCCAGCAGAGCTTTGAATGTTTTTTAATGGGAAGATGCCGGAAACATAGCCCTGCTGGACCAGCAGCCAGTAACTAACTCCCGCTGTCCTTAAAGTCTGGGCCAGCAGGAGCACTCGTTTTTCCCAAGCATCATTAATCTTACTTTTCCTCAACCTGTCCTCCTACCACCTCCTCTTCTCCCAGGGTGGTCTCCCTGGAGCACACCTCTCTGGCTCCTTTTGCTTCTGTAAGACACACAAGCATGCATACAGTTGCACACACAAATACTAATGCCCTTTACCTCTCTAATTTTCCAACCATTTTTCTCAGACTCGTATACAAACATGGACACACACACACAACCTAGTAGCTGGCTAAAGTGCAGCACACAAGTGGCCAGTGTGCAGTGGACAGGACTGGGTCAGAAGAGACCTCCTACAGACACAAACTGTACACACATTAGATGAAAACAGGGAGGCACTGCACCTTATTTTAATGACTCAGCATCTTAATTCTGGCAGACATGACCATATAACTTACAATATTAATTTGTATACAACTAAGTGAATTAGAAAAAAGGTGCTTTGTAGCATGACTGATTTTGTTTCCAGGCTTTTTGTGTCCACCAAATATAATCATAAACATGTAATACCATCACACTTTAGCTGTAGGCAAGATAGATAATATTAATGAAATATGTCAAAAGTGAACAAAAGCACATGCATTTTGTTTTTGACATCAGGCACATTCAACATACATGAGTCCTCATTATCCTTTATTTGTTCTTCCTGAGCTCAACTCTTGTTTTTCTCAGTAATTTTAAGCTTGTTTTTCCTTATCCAAATACTGTTTCAGTTGTCAGGTTTCATATGATGCCTATATAAAACAATATATAAAATATAAAAAAATTATACAATTTTTTTTGTTATTTTCTTTTGTTTTAAAGTGGCTGTATCTGTTGGCATTATTTTTTTTTGCAAAGCCTACAGTGTTTACTAATGCAAATAAGCATAGGAATGTTAGTATATGAAGGTACTGTAAGAGACAGGGTTGCACATTCACAAACAAATACAGTACTGTACGTACTTACATGTAGCTACTGAGGTGAACAGTACAGTCTATATCAAGTTGCACCTGCTGCTTGAAACAGTCGGCTTTTGTCTGTCAAAATGAGTTCACTCAATCTGCAAATGCAGTTGCTTCCCCTCAGCGCTTCGCTCCTCTCTTCTCCTCCCCCATCACAGATGAAGAAAAACGACTTGCCTGTTCAAATCAAATGTCAAGAATTACATAACAGCGGGGCTGTTTAAACAAGCTGGTTTCATGAATTCTATTAGAGCTGATGTATAGAGATTTAGCTTTTTGGTTTCACAATGCCTGAAGTCTTGTCTTTGCACTTATTCACGAGTAGTAGACAGGCAGCAGACATTTGCTTCACATCTGGAAGACACATAGAATGTATCCTTTCGTGTCATGAACATTGCATAATGAATGCCTTACTTTTTATAGAGGTAACTGATGGTGGCACTACATGTTTCATTTACAGGTTGCATATTCAGTCTTAGGTCTTCCTCTTCCCTATAATGAATGATGAATACCGACTACCACCACCTGCTGACTTTTTATTTATTTATTATTTTAATTGTTTTGGAGAAAGAGGGAAGGAACATAAGTAGGCTCAAGATGACAAAATTAAAAGTGTTTTTGGCCACAAAAAATTATGTCATCATCAAATGATGGACACCAGTTCAACTGATGAGAATCATACCTGTTTGTATACTTAAAAAATAATGTGCATCAAAAATGCATATGACTCTTTTTGGCAAAAAAGGTATACTCAAAAAATCATGTGCATCAAAAATGCATATGACTCTTTTTTGCAAAAAAGGTTGAATTGAGAATCTGAGTGAATCGTCTGCCTCCTTTGTGAGCTTTTATACAGGCAGAAATGACAAAAGTGAGGACTGAACAAACCATGCATCCAGGTTTGGAGGCAAACTTCAAAGTCCCAGGCTGTTTGAATACATTTCTTTGACAGGCCTTGCATGAGACAACGGTGGATAAAGGAAAAGCAGACAATGAGATTGCTTTGATATGAAAAGGTGAGGCTCCCAACCACTCTATGCAAAGGGTGAGAGGACAACTTTGCATATTAGTGGGCTTAGTGAGTCTGAGTTGAAGAGCTAAGAGGTAAGAGAACAAGTACAGTATAGATTCAATCCTGTTGTGCTACCAGGTATAAACTGTTGTTGTGGTTAAAGTCCTAAGGCTGCTGTCAACATTGTGTTGGCATTTTTGTTAGTCTGTTCCAACCTTTAAAATAACTGCATGTCTGGATGTGTGTTTTTTATATATATATTTGTCAGTCTCACTTAGCCAGTGCACTGAGTAACTTTTTTGAAAGCATGATTTTAGTGCAGTGGGTGTAGATGAATGTTTATGACCAAACCTTTTACAAACACCTCTTAAGGAGAAAAAATTGTGTTTGTTTGGAAATTGTTAATTTGGATGTGTAGAAATTGTTATTGTTAATAATTAATTGGCCATGAGGCAGCTTATTTCCTTCAAATACTGTTACATAATTTAAACTGAATAATCAGATTTTTTGCTACATGGTTTTTGATGATCACTTTATATAGGATTCTCAGTGCAAGATTATACTTTTTTTGTTTTATTGGTACATTTTAAGGTTTTGAGTACTTCTTTCTACCACTATAGCAGACCCATCCATGCTTCATCTGATCTACTGCCTTTTTCCCAATTAGAAACACATGAAGTAAAAGGGAAAATGGTTCCATATATAACAAAGCACTCCACATTTGGGATTAGTCATTATGGGTGTAATTAGCAGCACTTTACAACTTTCTTGGTGTTCTACTGTATAGTTGGCAATTATAGATCTGTTTTAGATTAAAATCTGTTAAATGTGTAATGGGTTAAATTCATATTTACCACCATATGTGTGTGTGTATTTAGAGTATTTAGAGAGTGAATATGGACTTAAAAAACATATGACTACTTTAAAATTTGCCAGAGGACTTCTTTTATTATAGTACACGATCCCCTCCACCGTTACCAGATGGTGACAGTGATTTGGCTTTATTTGGCTCATAACTCCCATGCTAATTATTTCAATGACTTCTGTGGCCTGGAGTCACAGTACTAATAACACACATACACCTACCCTATGGTTTAAAACACTTTTTTTTTCAGGGCCATTTCCGAGGCTAATTGATGCATACATCTATTCACCGCGTGATTATCACAGACCTGAGAAATGTGTTTTAATTATCTCCTTGGGGCCAAAAAGTCAGTCAGAACTCACACAATTACTGTAATTATTAAAGAATATGAAGGTCACAAAGAGGGAGTCCAGATGACTGAATGTTTCCATGCTGGAACAATAAACATCATGCAACTGCTCAGAGTAGTAGTTAGCACACATTTTGCTTTGTTGAGGATTAGGTAAAAAAACAAAACATATAGTATATTGTATCTCTTTATTTAATAGTGTCTATATAGGAATTGCTGGCTTAGGTGTTTCCTGCTTTGCAACCCGAATCATTAGCTGAGTCAGTGGGAGGTTTAGGTCAGATTGTACAACTTTTCTGTAATTGCTCAAGTTGCTCATTTGGGGAAGTTTTTGTCACATTCTCTTCCACCACTTCCCAACACTAGACTGTGCATACTCAAGGACAGCAAACTGTAGAATAGTAACTTGACATCCACCACAAAAAATTTTTTTCTAAAGATATCTTCTAACATTCTCCTTTGTCTTTTTAATACATCTTGATCTTTCTAAATACTGAGAAGCAATATGACATTAAGAGCCCTTCAGTAGATTACCTTTGTGATTACAATAACTTAATTTAGCTTTTGCAACATTCAACCTTTTCATTAATTACTCTTCTTTTGTTTGTTTGTTTTTGTTTTTTAAGTGCATTGATTGATTTGTTGTTCTCATCCACAACTGCCTGTTTGGTGAGGTGGGGGTTTGGGAGCAGCTGAAGGAGGGGTGATCATTAAAGATCTATTGTTTGAGAGAACGAATGACTTCAAAAGCTTGGCAAGACTGCAGGCCTCTCTCCCAATGAGTGCAATTAATGCTCCCAGTGGCTCCTAATAATACCGTGGAAGAGTGCAGCAAATGAAAGAGTAGATTCAGAGAGAATCAAAACTTCAGTATGTGACCAGAGAGAGATGGTGAGAGAGAAATAGCTCTTTATGGATTCCGCCCTAATTGTCTGCCTTATTATGAGTGATTCACAGCAGCCTTTTGGGAAACATCCTCCTGTGGTGCTTTATAAAGACCAGAGCTTGATTGCCAGAGAGGACAAGAACCACAGGTGACATCAGTCACAAACTTTTTCGTTGTCTAACACTTGCCTTCAAAGATTGCAGCTCACCTAACCTAACCAGTAAATTAAAAATACAATTTCTCGCCTGCCACCATGACTAAGGTCCAAGATGTACTGCTCTTGACAAAAGCACTTACTAATTCTCTCAATAGTCTTCTCATTTACTAGTTAGTGAACATATCTTTACAAAGTTGTGTCTGTATTTTGTTGTTTTGTATTAAATTTAATGAAAGTAAATAAACTCAGCCAGCAATACAAAACTGTAGTAAAAATATCCATGTGTACGGTGATGTAGAACAGTCAGAAATCACACAGGAAATAATTGTTGAAAACTAAATATTTTTTATTAACAACCGAATTGTTAACAACTTCCTTTTCTATTTGTAATGTTAAACCAGAAGTAAAATATTTGCAGTTAACAGCACAAACAGCTACCGTGTGCCCATGAAACTGAGCACCTTCACATGCAGTTTCTGGAATGTTTATTAACAACTTGCCATGATTCATCATAAGCCATCTATCAGTGGTAAATCTCATCTTCTTCAAGCTGAATTGTATTAATGTATTTATATAAACAAATTAAAACTGTGAAACAGTTTGTAAAGCTTTCAAATAATATTTATTTTTTAAAGCAGAGCATGTATATGCATGTATATACTTAAAGATAGCTGATACTTATTAGCATTGCAAACATCTAATAATGCATTGCATTATTAGATGTTTAAAACAGTTATCAAGGAGCTTCATGCATTTCCTAAGCAATGGATGAAGGCATATTAGTTTGGTTTAGTTTGACATTTGTCTTTAATTTTGCATAATATTAATACATATATAAAATTGACCTTCTAATCATCTAAATATTCCAACTCATTTAGCTGATTAACATATTATCTATAAGGTTGATTGTTTGCTTTGACTTCTACTTAATGATGTCATGGAATTGCACTTTTCTAATGCAACCTAATGTTTCAACATGTTCAAATGGTCTATTGGATTAAAAATATATTTAAAATACAAAAATACAAAGCAGTATGCTGAGAATGGGTACAGTATTGTTGCAGCTAAATGGCAAAATAAAAATTGTTGTCACGATGACAAATAAGCAAAGTGGCTAAGTTATTTCACAGTTTACACAGCCATAACTTAGAACCTACAAACTGTAGTTATGCCTTTTTAGGAAGTGGTGGCTTTATTAGGATGTGAAGCGTCTTAGGTACAAGATGCAAGGCGGTGCGGATTAGGTCTGTAAAGATGAGATCAGAATGTGTAGGTGAGCAAGAGTACATCTGTCTTAGTGATTACTTGCGCAGGTGGGATTGGTTTACAGAGCAGGGAGTACAATTTAATTGGCTGAATTAACAAGGTGCTTTATGTGGTTCACTGCAGGCAGGAAGTGAAATTCTCAAAAAAAGTAAATAACACCTCAGGCTTAACCGCGGGGATGAGCTATGAGCACAAACGAGTGGAGTAATTGGTAGCTAGTGACACAACTACTTAAGCAACAGTGTTAGTACTCCTTGACAGCTGGGATTAAAAGAGTAGATGACATGAAACAGAAGCTAGTGATTCAGACAGGTGTAAGGGTGTTTGCTTTTTTGTGAAAACCCTTATACATGCGTCTTATATCTTATATATCTTCTTTAAGTGTTGGAAGTGGGGAATCTGGCTAACAGTGAAATGTTTCCCTGAGTTCTTCTCAAACGAATGAATTGACTTTGTCATGTTCCTCAAAGTCATTCAATAATAAACCTTCTTATTTGCTCTCTGTTTCAGGGGCAAAGCTGTCCCTGCCTTTAATAACCTTTGTGATGGTGCTCCAAGTCTCACTATTGTTTTGCTTCATGATGAAATAATGGTGGGGATGAATAAATGAAGAGGAGTGCTGACCACTCCCTTCATTCCCATCCTGTGGTTTTCTCAGCTCTTACATAAAGTCTAATCCTAAGTGACTGACAGATGGGTAAAGGCATGGGGAAAAAAGACAGATAGTTCGACTACACAACACATACATCAGGTTGAGGTTAAGGAATAAAGGGATGGAGCTATAAAGAGAGATGGATAGAGGGGGGAGATGATAAGAAAATGGCAAAAAAGAAATCCAACACTCCTCACTGCTTTTGTCTATTTCTGTCAAACATCCATTACTAAATACAAACTCTAAAGGAGCCATTTGTTTGTTTGTACATCCATTAGCTTTATTCACTGTCGGCTGATATAAGATCACCGGTATCTTTACCTCGCTGATGCTGTGTTAGCTTTGTTTCCTGTCAGCTGATGTTTGATCACCGGTTACAGCACAGCCAATTCTGTAGTAGCTTTGTGAATTATTAACTATTGCTAGATCACCTGCAGTTTACTCCTGATTATATTTCATGTTAGTTTTGCTTGGTTGGACTGTAGCACATGTCTGATAATGTTAGCACATATTAGACAAACCAGGAATACGCACACGTGTCCCTTTAATGTATTTTTCATACATCACCCATGATTTTCACATCCATCATTTGAAATGCATGCATTTATGACTGTTTCTGTTGGTTGGGTTCAGGCACTGAACTTCAGGCATCTGCCTTCTCACCCTCTCTCTCCTACTTCATCTTAAAACATATACCAACCTATTCTCTCCCCCATATTTGGTTAAGAGAGTGCTGTGCTGCACTTGTCCCTCCTGCTGCTGATGTTGATGTTTATGGAAGACTGCAACAGGCAAGAGCAGGCAGGATGGTCCCCATGATGGGAAGGCTTGGGCTGACTATGCTGATGGTCACTGAAGCAAGCAGCTTCAATAAAGTTACCCGAAGCTACTACTTTGGTTTTCTCTAAATGCAACCATACAATAAAATGAGTTAGAAAGAACACCACTCACAGGTCTTAAAAGGGCCTTGAGCTGCTTTCTAAAAACATTCAGTTTTCACAGATCCACAAAGTGAAGAGTCTGACACACAGCAAATGAAGATTCAGTTACTGAAATACAGGAAGTTCCAATTACCTTCTCATAGTCAAGACAGGTGTCAGAAAAGTTGAGACAGAAGAGAAATTAGAGAGGAAGACAAACTCAGAACATTTTATTTTAATGCACAGAGGTGGAGGGGTCAATGAAAATAGCTTGTACAAAGAGGAGGCAGCTGCAGAACATTATGGTCTATTGATGCAAAAATCCGTGATAAGAAAATGGGATAAAAGTGAAAATTGGCACTCAAAGCTGTTACATTCCAGTACAACTAATTACATTTACATCTTATATTTTACTTCCTCCAAAAGGATTATTTATCACTTTGTTTTCATTCCTCACACTCATTCTGCCTGTCGCCTTACATCTAATAATTATAATATCCTTCACCTATGCTTCCTTCCTCTTCTCACTCCTCCACCTCTATAAACTGGTTTTGACCCTGGGAACTATATAACATCAGAAAGCATGAATTTATTATTATATGGAGTGGTTGACATTTGCATTTTAAAATGTTTTCCTAGAAATCTTGTGTTTGCATGAAGAGTGCATCCTGCTGGTACCAGCTATGCGCCAAACTATTCATGTTTATACCCTTAAAAAACATGTGAGATACCTGATTTACATTAGGAATAAACATATGAAACAAACAGATACATAGGTACATATACAGCCATAACCAACAGACATATGTAGGTAGGCAAAGCAAGCAATGACCTGCTTAGAGGTTGCCTAGTTAATGATATTACTGCTGTATAAGACACACCACAGCATTTCATGCGTTCAATGAAATATGGAAATGAAGATAATCATAATGATTAAAGTAACATTAATAAAGGCATTTTGTTCCACTTATGCAAAATACCTATAAAAACAAAACTGAAGGTTGCCTGAGGGCAAAAAAAGAAGATAATACGGGGGAGTGAGATATTATGTATACTCTCCTTGCTATTCAGCCTTCAACTATTACTTCTATGTGCTTCTAGTGCACTCTAAACAGTTTGTTGCTGTTGTTCCACAGTTGGTAGAACCAACTCAGCAACTGGTGACTACACAGCTGCAGGGGATTCCATGTTACTTGTCCTTCAGCGTTTTACACTATTCCTTATATTAGGCAATTATACAACAGAATATGGATGATGAAAGATGTACTGCAACTACAGAAACCATAATAAAACTACAACTATTCTCATACGCCAAGCAAAGATGTCAGTTGCTACACCAACCACATCTTATACAACCTCAATTCCAAAAATCTGGGTCATTCCATAAAATTGATATAAAAACAGAATGCAATGATTTGTAAATCACATTTGATATTCTTTTTGGAAACCATGCACTCCTCACTAAAGAGTAGAGGGACGTTCAGGCTTTTTGTAAGCACTCAGCACATCTCATATGGTATGGGGGTGCATTAGTGCTTATGGAATGGGCAGCTTGCACATCTAGAAAGGCACTATCAGAGCTGAAAGATATATTCAGGTTGTAGGGCAGCATGCGGTCCAATGTAGACAATGTCTTTTTCAGGAAAGACCTTGCATATTTCAGCAGGACAATGCTAAAAACCAGGCCTTTCACACACAAAAAAAATGGCACACCTTCAAAGGCAAAATACTACAAAGAAGACCCAGAACTGTTGAGCAGTCCTACTATATGTCAGGTGAGAGTGGAATAACTCTCGTCTCCCAAAACTCCACCGACTGGTCTCCTCAGTTCACAGACACTTACAGACTGTTGTTGACAGAAGAGGTGATGCTACACATGTCTTATCTCTTTTGAGACATGTTGCTGCCATCAATTTTTAAATTAACGTAAACGAAGACAATGTACTATTTTAAACATTTAAAATGTTTTCCGTGTTCTGTTGTGAAAAAAAATGGCTTTATGACATTTGCAAATCATGCTA
>OMLM01003271.1:53880-76959 GCA_900302695.1 Helostoma temminkii | reverse complement strand
AGCAAAATTATTTTGTCTGTCAATCAACTCCAGTGAGTTGGGCCTACACGCCTCCTTAAACATCCATTCATTTTCCTGGATACCTGTTCACTGGAATGGTAAAGCTAGAGATTTTAGCAGAGAGGATAGTCAAAAAGTCATAGTTAAAACAGTCACCATCTAACTACTCCCTACAACACTGTAAACTGAGCTACTTGTTTCTCCTTCAAATGGCTAATGTTAACTCAGTAGAGGGTGGTGTTTTCTCTCCTAACTAATTGGTAGTTTTTAGCTGTGATGAAAACAGAAAGCACGTTTATGTGATTAAAAAAGCTGAACTGGGCAGACAGAGACTAATCATTACATAACTTTACTTACACTGAACAGTAGTTCAGTGTAACAGTTTCATGGACTGGGGCTTTCTAGGATAGCATTAGCATTTGATAATTTTGTTGCTGGACTATTGTGATGTGAACTTAGACAAGTGACAGCGTCATCACAAATATGTTGCTGCTGCAGTAACATTACTCTTTACTCTACATTACAAACTTTAGCTGTTTTCACACATACAATCTAGACTATCTATTGGAGATCATGTCTGTACTTTACTTACGTTTGCACTTTCACACATTCAGCACCCACCCGGGCGTACTCCCGTTTGATCCAGAAGACAGAGGGTCTCTGCGTGGAGAGTGCAGGGTGATCGACGTGACACAAAATGTACACCGCAGAAATCATCGTTGTTTTGTTTACAGTACATCGAAGCAGAGCCAATCATATGATCAGAAAGGATGAGTAATGTATTTATATAATCTCAGTTTCATTATGAAGAGAAGTGTAATGCAACAGCAGATAAGCATGATAAATATTTTGTTGTGCTGAGCAGATGTACAAACAGAGAGCTCATCTCTCAGGGAACCATTCTCTCAGTGTGAATACATACTGAGGCTCATGTGGCCATCACACAGACTTTGTACTATGGGGCTGGCAGGAAAAAATAGCTGTGTAATGTATGTGTGGGTTGACTCAGATGTTTACAGTTCACACATGCAGTAATGCCCAGCGTTTTAGTAGGAGTCACAGCTATGTATGAAAGTGTATAAGACTGCCTACTGCAGAGGAGTGTGCATTGCTAGTTACAACCGAAATCAATACTACTACTAGTGTACTATTTTTAATGGCTGACTAAAACAGCAGCCAATCACATGCCTGGCTCCACCCTCTCTGCTCTGATTAACAGAAAGCTGACTCTTGACAATAATAAGCTATTTTTGAGGCAGAATGCTAAATATTTTACAGTAATGAACTGTATTTTAAAAATGTGTTAAATAATTTGAATTTCATTGTCATGTTATATATTATCTTTCATTTATTCATGCAAATATTTATCAAATATTTTGTAACAAATGCTGCTTGCTCAAAACATTTTGTTTTGAGAGACCAAATTTGTTTTTTGTCTGTAGCAAAAAGCTGTGATTCTTGGGGCTGGTGTTCCAAGATCTGCCATGCAACTTAAATTATAAATGAATAGATAGTTGGATTCTAATTTTATATTGTGTGCACGGTGATTCAAGAGAAAACAGATAGTTACAGTCATTCTTCCATAACAAAACAAAAACAGGAGTAGAATAATTTTATATTCGAACAGTTCTTGCGCCTCTATAAGACTTGAGTTTGTGACTTTCCTAATAAATCACAGCTACTGCAAAGTGTAAAGTTAAATTTCATCTGAGTGATGTTGCTGAGGGGATAATGTGGCTGGCAACACGTTGTGCCCTAAAAGCTTCTTTCAGCCCACAGAAGACTGCAGAATTTAGTCACCTCAGCTAGTGAGATGTTAAGTGTGTTTGTTGCTTTCAGCCACATCACAAACAGCTTGGCAACTATCTCTAACTTCTTATCATGAGCTGGGGTTTCCAGGTTGTCTTCCTCACTTTCAGCTGAAGCTACATGGAGAAAACTGACAGCATTATTTATTTTCAAAGTATTATCAGGTATGATGCAATTTATAAATTTATGCACACATGTTCAAACGTGTCACTTAATCTTTCTACTGTAAATCTGTCACAGATTAGAAGATCGGACAGTAGTCTATAATCTATGTGTGCTCTTTTCAGTCCAGCAGACAGTGTGACTAGACTGACTAGACAGTATTTCACATCCACAATTCACATGGAAATTTGAAGGCTCAACCAAAAACAAGGAATACTGTAAGAAATGACCCTTTATCAAATCTTTATCCTGTTTTTGCATCAGAAAACAAAAAATCTGGACCTTATTGACCTGAGTCACAGAAGACTCAGTGGTGCTGGTGTGTCCCCCTGTGCTTCCACAGGGCCTATTTTTTGACTTTAGTTTGACCCAGCTCACTGCTACATGAAAGGTCTTCATGTACCTGACATTCAAAACATCAATGCTGATGTCACAGCAATTTGTGGCTACAAACAGGAGAGTGACATATGCACATTGGCATAATAAGCCAGACGTGCACTCAGTGTAGGTGTGTGGAAATGGATTTGTTTGCCTTAAATCAGAGCACTGACTGCCTTCTGCCATCCTGAAGCTCCCCCTCAATTACCACAACAATCCTCCCATGTGGATGGACACATGGTGCACATGCAGCACAGCTAAAGAAAGCCTCTGTAGCATTTCTTCTCAGTTTGTCTACAGTTATTCCGTCATTGTGTGATACACTGTAGAACAGATGCAGAAGAGGAAAGCTGGTGTGTGGAGGACAACTAAGCATTGTGATAAATATTATATAATTTTATCTTTGCAGTGTTCCTTTAAAATTGGAAGAGGGTAACTTTACTTGCTAAAGAAGTAAACATTGGGGTTTCTATTATTCTTTATCAGTAAGAACTTTAAACTTATACAGTACAAAGACAATCCCCCAGTAGTTCTTATTTCTTATTTCTTTACTGAATGTTCAACCCCGCTCAGTTCACATCTCATGATGCATTTGATTTTACATTGAATTTGCACTCCTTTCTTCGCTTGAAGTTCTTTTGCGTGAATGTAAAATTGTCTTATATCTGGGATTAGAGTTTTTCACTGTGAAATTCACTTCTGTTTTTATTTTAACTTTCAGAGAGGACAAAAACAGTATCTGAGACACCCTGTAACATTTCTGACAAAATATCTAACTAATCTTTGATGAGATGTTTTTGCTGGATTTTGTGATACTGAAGATTCCTTTATGTAATGCTATGCATGTAGGTTAATTCAAAAATATTTTACTGGATTAAAAGCTGATTGACAATGAAAACTGTGTTTATAATCATCTAAAATCTATGGGCTTGAGCATAATATGTAAAAGGACAAGGACACATAGGATTCAAATCGGAATGCAATGAGTATATTAATTAATTAACTAAGGCAAGGCTGCTGCACAAGGAAGCTCCGTGGCAAAGGTGGCGTGAGTAGAATTGCGAGATATCAGATAAATTCAACATTGAATCCATCATGTGTCCTTGCTCCTCCACTTCTTGACAGAGTGTCATTATTTCCTCAGAGGTGTACAGGAGGAAAAAAACATCTCTCCACAGGCCATTAAATATGACAAGGGCAGGTTTTAGGATAAATTTGAAAAGGTAATAGTGGCTTATCTCAATGTACGAGCAGGCACACATTGAGTATTGTATGTGGTTTTTATGCATGCACTTTGCCTTTCTGTCTCACAACGCCCACATGAGCAGGTAGGCACGATGAACAGATACATAAAAAAGCAAATACTTTTACATTATATACAACTAATTGGTACATTTTCAAAAGGTTAAATTCGTAACAGAAGAATATGTTTGGACACATATCTGAGCACAACCAGTTTGACATATAACAATGTAAACAACACCTGAAAGGCAATGGATGTTCCTTAGAAAAAAACTATATTTTTTTCTTTTATAGCACACTTTAGCATCAAGCAATGTGAATTTCAGAAAGAAGAAAAGTGAAATTAATCTTCAGCAACTTATCATCCACCACTACATTCAACATGGTAAAGGTGAGGGTCAAGACTCCAGCATGCAGGCCATCCATTATCCTAACTGCTTGCTGAAGCCTAACTCCCAGCTGGGCGAGGGCGAGAGGTAAAGAATACCTTGGTTAGACTGCCAGTCTATTGCAGAGCTGGCTTTTATAGACAGACAACCATTTGCACCTATGGGCAATTTAGAGTGGCCAATTAACCTAACTGCATATTTTTGAAGTGTGGGAAAAAGCTGGAACTCCCAAAGGAAACATATGCACACACCCGGAAAGCTTGCAAACTCTACACAGGAAGCCAATCAAGGTCATCTTAGCTGTGAGGCGACAGTGCCAATCACTAAACCACCCAGCTAGAGTAGTGTACAACCATTATAGCAGCAGATTGGGCAATGGATGCCCAAGAAGACCCCAGTTATCCTGCTGGGAGAAGATGTAGAGATACTGGAGTCATACAAGTCATATCAAACAACATACTGGAATGCCCTATACAAGAAAGGACAGAGCAGACTGTTCTTCCTCTGAGGTGTACAACAAGTATTCTTCTTTGCAGTTGTGTGTTGGGGAGGTGACATCAAGGCTGGCTAAATCTGTAGTATGACTGGAACTGGACAGTCTGGAAGGTGTTGCAGAGAGGAGGATGGTGGACAAGATCAGTGCTTTCCTGGACAATCCATCTTACCAGCTTTATGATATAACTGTGTCAGTTTTTCATTTTACTGCTTTCATGTTGCTGTAACAAGTGAATTTCCCTGTTGAGGATCATTAAAGTATTATGTTATCTTTTTAGTCTCCAGGCTCAATGACCTGCACTGTACATTGGCCTAAAGACATCATGTGGGTGGATGAACATCAGTGCTCCATCTGATGTAGATGCCCAAGGTTTTATATTTGTATAAAGTACAGCTCAAAGATATAAACCCAATGGAGGTGGAGTATATTTTTGATATTTCTAGTTCTGGTGCAGTTCCCTCATTTACCATATGTAGACACCTTGATGTATGCCTCCATATTGTAAAGGTTGGAACCACTATGTCAGATGATGTCAGCTTTTGGCATCTTTTCTACTCAGACCAGGTTTTAAGCAGAATGTGTGGGCCACACAGAGTGGTCATTCATATCTGTTAGGACAAAAAAGAATGATACTCCGTTAATATTCATTATCCCCAGCCAGTAATAAAAGTGAAGGAAGATAGAAGCTAGAAGGTGCAGTGGCTGCACTCTGAAGGTAATCTGTCAGTCACAGTCATGGCTGTGTTTACTTGTTGTTCTATACATGCTTGTATGATGTATGTGTGTGCATCTGTGTATGTTGCCGTCTCTGTTACAAATATTTATCCATATCCTTTGACATGCTTGATGAAAACCTCGTGTGTTCATGTAATACAATGTCTGAATTAATAGCAAATAGAAAATAAGCTGTTAATGTTTTGAAGTGTTTGGATTTATTCAACCTTCTTTGCCTTTAGCTAGAGTTGGTATTTTCAAGGTTAGTCTTGTATGATACCATAAGATCTCTTACAGCTTATGCTTTTATAATAATGCAGCAGCTCTTGCAATAATTAAACTGTGAGATTATTTACATATTCACAGTAAAGGGTAATATATAGCCAAGATAAAGTGATGTATAGTTCATCCTGAAAAGCTAAATGAGCTACTGTATATGATACTATACATCTGCACTTTATATGTATATACTGTATATCCTGCATATGGTACAGACTATTTCAGCAAAGTAAGATTTTCAGAATATATAATATGATGTATTTCTAAATATATTTAAATCACTGCACTGAACCATGAGAAATAAAAAATGATTCAGATTTCAATAGCTCATGCAACTTGTGATAAAAAAAAACAAAGATGGTGACATGTACCATTGATGCAAAATATAGATTGTTGCCCATGAGTATTTTACTGCCAGATAATTAATAGATAGATAGATATTATTAGATTTTAACACATTATTTTGAATCATTTTTAAACAAAAACCTAATGTTTCATAGCCCTCTCCCAAGTGTGGCTTTCTGCTGTTTCCATGGCTTCCACCTGGGTTAGTTTAGGAACGGTCCACTGTTTTCAAACATTTGGGATGGGAGTATTTAGATGTATCCTTTGGGTTATTATCCTGTTGCAGAAGCCATAACTAGCAGCCAGAAGAGCTCCAAGCAATATGTTTCCTCTTCAGAATGACTGATCTGGATTTGTGCTCTTTTCTTTGAAACGTTACTTGTAAAAAAAAAAAAAAGCAAAAGCATTTTGATCTCATTGGTGTGTAAGCTGCCATGTTAATGTGTCATTTTATCAAGCAGTTACTTTCTTTTTTAAATGTGGATCTTCTGTGGAGCCTACATTCACCCAGAAGATGTTGGTTTGACTAGATACTCTTGTACCTCGATCTTGCTTTCTCTTGGCTCACTTTCCAACATTTGAACTATAGTGTTAAATATAGGGTCAAATTTCCTGAGATGACCACTTCCAGGTAGCTTGACTATAGTCACAGTACATTGCAATAACTTCTTATTGATATTAGCAGTGAAGGTTATAGGAACACCAAGCTGTTTGGGGGCTTTATATTGAGGGTGCTTTGCAAAATATTTTATTTTTTTACATCTTCATATAAAAAACTCAAACTGTTCTTTTCTGTCGCTTGTTTAGTGCAGTGCACACAATGATATTTTTGTGTTCTTTTCTCAGGACGAACAGTGTTGTTTTAACTATAAACACTTTTAGCCATGTTTTTAAATAGCAGCAGAAATCTCAAAATCAAAACTGTAATACCATCCAAAATAAAATCTCTTGCTTGGGGAATTTGGGTGAACCAGCCCTTTAAGCAAAATTGTAATGTTGCTGAAAGCCTCATGATTTATTTTGCGGTCTCTCTTGTGATAAAGGGAGTGAGAGGTGCATCTGTGAATCAGAGGGTGATGCAGTCAGGTGCAATCGCTGCTCATGTTCTGGTTCATCACATCCATGCATACAAACATTTGGGCATTTTAGCATGCATGTGTGTAAAGCGGGGCAAGTGGAATATTTGGAGAGGAGCTGGTGAAATGGATTTACAGGCAAATCCAAAACAGACTGGTGTGTTTTTTGTGCACTTTGCCTCTTTCTTGTGTTTGCATCTCAAACCACTTTACTCCCTGAAACTTTTTTTTTCTCTTTTTAAATGTGTCTTTCTTTCTTTCCTTCCTTCATAATTTATACACCTACTCTCTCCACCTTTCTGTCTGTGATATAGGCCCTCCTTTGCCAAGGTTGGCGCAGTTATGCTTTACATATTTCTTTTCTGTTTTGACCATCTGTCTCACTTACACAAACAGTTCTGCTCCTCGTTGCTCTCTCTTCCTTTTGACTAATATCTATTTCTTTCTCTCTCTGATGAATATTACTGGATATTTTTTTACTCATCCCCATCTGCCAAAATGCCTATGATTAAAAATCCTCACACAAAAAACACTGTCCATCAGGTTTTTTTTTAAACATATGTGTATTAAAACAAATTGCCATGTGATGTATATGATAGTATGGCCTTGGTGGTTCTGTACCAAAGCATTTATCAGTGTTAACCAGTTTAGTGGTTGAATAGTATATACCTGCATGTCATTATTTTATGACCTTACTATTCAAGTCAGTGGTAATTACCCTGGAAGGTTGTTTAACTGCAAGTAGTGGATACATGCATATCTAGTCTAACCTTCCACTTCACTAATCCAGAAATCGTTAGCAAACATTGAACCAACTATTTAATATTTAATGTTTAAAAGTAAAAGAATGTTTGAGGCTTAGGTACAGTTAGTTGTTTACTGCTAATCCTGCATACCAGTGCTTATAGGCTCACACTCCATAAATGCATGACTGAGCAATGCTGAATATATATTTTTCTAAAATCCTTTCAGCGTGTTCATATTGACTGGGGTCTTTCAGATGGTCTGCAAAGTCCCATGGGAGACAAAGAGTGGTTCTCTATCAGAGGGAGACTATGACAGATCTTTATTGTAATTGGCCTTGGAGGTACAGTAATAAGCAACACTCATCACCCCACGGACCACCTGCTGAGCTCCCATTCCCATTATACCCTGCTCGTTCCGATTCATTAAACCTCCAGCGAGATTGGTCAGAGTGCTGGAAGAGAGAATGGAGCATTCATTTTGGTTAAGAAGATGTCTGTTCTTTTGATGCCGCTCCTTAAATGGGTGCTAATTGACAACGAAATGTTAATGGCGTGAGAAATATTTGATAAATAGTACATGCCCTTTATCTAATGACAAGACTTGCATCTTCTTATCCTCTATTTCTTTTAATGGTCATGCTGTCTGGTAGTAAAATATCATCAGATGGAAATGCATCCAACGTTACCCTCAAATTATCATTGAGGTCAGTTGTCCATCAGTGTTCAGGAGGTGGACTTCAGAGATCACTGTAGGGCGCATTGAGTCCTCCCCCATGCCCATCTTTTTCTTCTGACCTCTGTCTTTCAATCTGGGCAGCCTAAGAACAATATCTCTAGCATTATTTCCATTTTACAGGCTATTTTTATACTCATGGACATGACAAATAAATGGAACTTAAATTATCCTCACAGAACAAGTGTAACATTCAACATGCGCACTTGTTCATATTTGTCGTGAATACACTGTACACACAGTTCAGTGTCTCATGTCTGTATGTGTTTGTGGCCTGAATTAATTTCAGTTAAAATCTTCACAAGCCTTTACAGGTGAAGGTGTTGATTGAGGCTTTGGTCTGAGCGTATCTCAAATGATTTCAAACGCCGATGCCCTTTCTTGTTCAAAGATGCATCATCTCTCTTCTCTTCCTTTCTGTTGTTGCTCTCGTCAGAAGATGCTGAGGGAATTTTGCCTCTGAGTGTCTATTTTACTTTGTTGATAGAAAAGAAATGAGAGCTGAATCTCGCTGCCAGTGTTGTACTTCACGGTATAACATTCAGTAAGTAAGAAGCATCTGGATGAAAGAATTGAAAAGGTGTGAACAAGGTTGAACTGGAAATAAGAGATGGTTGTGCAGTCGATGCAGTGGTAATGGTTGCAGTCACAAATATCTTTTTTCACTTCCCTAATTTACTCATCATTCTTCTATTAATTCTACGTTCGCAGATTTTTTTTAGATCTGCCAGGAAAAATGATACACATTTTATCAGTATGAAATGTGCAAAGTAAATAACTAAATTTCTGCTCCTCATTGGTCCAATTACCTCAAGAATCCTTTGCCCTCCTGTCTGTCAGCTCATTCGAGTCAAAAATGGCATCCAGTGGTCTGATTTAAAATATGGATGCCCAGGGCAAAAGTCAGAATAACTTGAAATAATTGCAGCCTGCTGTAAATAACTCTGAATCGTCATTACCAGCTGAGCGGTTAATTCTAGGGCTGGGTAAAGTGTGGGTTTTAGAGTGAAGTAAATACAGTATGCAGTAAGCTGCATTAGCACCTGTGATAGCCATTGCTCAACAACACCACAAACTAACACCTGGCAAATGTTGGCATCTGTAGAGAAAAGGCTGAGAAGAAGGACACAAACAAACAGCTTTTGCACTTGTGTGCAGAATGTGGTGGCTCAAAACACTGTGTCCAGGGATTTTCTAAATTACCCGCTTGCTGAGTTCAGTCACAGTAAGTACTTTGAAAAATCATAATCGGGTCCCTGAGCAGCCCTGGGGGTGGCCAAGGAAGCACTCTGTCTTGGTTTTCTTGATGTTAACTCTCCTATTATTAACTTTTGTGCAAGGTGTCACATTTTTGATAGGGGGAAGCTATTACCATGGTGCATTATTTCTTCGCTTCCCTGTGGTGGCTTAGATGGGACTCGCAGTTCGTAAAAACATTACAAACATTAAGCACTCCTGTTTTCTCCTGGCAAGGCACTGTCATTTTCAAGACAGGAACATTTGCTCAGTCATGCTCTCTCATTCTCTCCCTCAGCCTCTGCTTTACTGATACTGTCATTTTGGAAACAGCATTTGCTCCGTCACTCTCCATCACCCCTCTCCTCCCTCTCTCTCTCTCTCTCTCTCTCTCTTTCCCTCTGCTCCTCTTGCTTCTGTCCTCCTCTCATTCATTTCTCACCCTACTACATAACGCTGCCAAGAAAACATACAGCAGTTTCAGTGCTGGCTGCTTAAGGACCTACCATAGCCATTTGTGTGTGCGTGTGTGTGTATGTGTATAAGCATTTTGAGTATTTCTGAAAGTATTAAAATGTATTTTCTTTTTTTCTTATGTACAAAACAAACACTACAGGGTCAATAAACCCAGACACAGGAATTCCCACGGAAATATTACACTGCTCAAACTTTAACCTTGGCAACAGGACCAGAACACGTGTTCTTTAAATCTCTTTAACAAAGGACTATATTCATTTCACATTTTTGTGATGTGGAAAGCAATAAAATCCTCTCCGTGTGCTTGGCCGTGTTGTAACAGACAATGTGCTTTTGCGCTTGGCCGCATGGTGGCAACCTCCGCTACGCTGGCAGCACGTCAGATCCAAATGTTTCCTCATAAAGAACCCGGGACTCGTCCTCATCCGACGCACACCGGTAGCCGGGCTCTCGTCCACGGCAGGCTGTAACGATGACTGCGTGCAACTTTCCCTGCCCTCGCCGCCCTTATTCTCTGCTCTCCGAGCTGCTGAACTTCTCCTCAGTGCTCCTGTCAAACTGAATTGCCGACCTTGACAGTGCGCCGTCGGGAGGAACTTTACGGGGGGTGTGCTCCCTTTCTGGTGCTTCGCTCCATAAATGATTCGAAGAAAAGTCTGTTCCCTGCTTTAGACAAACTGTAACCACCCGGTTGTGGACAGCGACAGTGAAGCTGAAGTTTCAAGCGGAGGAAGAGGAAGACCAGAGAATCAGCATCTCAAGGACGCAAGAAGTCTGGATGAAAAAGTATCATGCACCGCTTACCTTCTTACAGGTGCGGCGAGATTCGGACTGTATTTGGACTTAACCTGGATTCATCTGCCAGAGTTGCATAAAGCAATTAAAAGAATCTAACTTCTCTTACAGGAGCATGCCTTACTAACCCACGGGACTGGTGGATTTTAGGGCGGATTTTGAACTGTAAAACAAATACACACAGTGTTTAACCGAATCTCTTCAGTCGCTACAGGCAGCAGCAACGGTTTGGTTTTGCGCTCCCAGGTCGGTGCGCTCTGCCCGGCTCGAGTGGCGGCAGGTTCCCAGGCACAGAGAGGCGACAGCAGGCAGACAGCAGCAGAACCACACCGGGTCTAGGACACGGCAGCATGCCTCAAGCTAACCGAGCACTTGTTGTTCAGTCTGCCCGGTTTGGAACCATGTTTGAGGACTTCTGGAGCAGATCAGTGTGGCGCGTCACATGGATTTTATTTTTTTCCGTACTCTTCCACTCCACACAAGCTCAAGGTAAGAATGACACCGGATCGACGCCGTGGCGCTTAGTCATCACACCGGACTGCTGGTGAATGTTGCTCCCCTGCTATGCATGACGCGTATGTGGAAGCGTTTCCCTTATGATGGTAACGGATATGTGATGTGCTTATTAGTCGCTGCGTTTTGTTCGTAGCCTGTAATTTTCCCATTAGGTTACACATCACTCTGACTCACATACACAGACGCACACTCTTAATTTCAGCCTGGTAACACACATTTGCATCCATTTGCTGCTGTTTTAAACTTTACCCTTAAGTGAAGTGTTTATAGTTTTATATTTCTCATTGCCCCGAACTCAACTTACACCTGAACTTTATTAGGTTAACCTCATCCTTCAGGTGTTTGTAGCCTGCATAATATGACATAGATATGTTTTCCAGCTGTTACAATGTGTAGAAAGCGTGTCAAAATGAAGTGCTCATTAACAATACATCGGTTATGCTAAATACTAATTAATCAATCAACGGCTCCATTCGGAAATTAAACTTTACGCGGGAAACAAGCGCCGTAAACAGACACACATTACTATGCAGCAATGAATGAATGCATGCATGTACATGTAGAACATTAAGTGTTGAAAATTAATTGGTTCTCTGTGAATTATGCAGTCTGTTTCCCTTGAGCACAAGGGCAGCTGCAGCCAGTTTGCAGCAAGTAGGTGACAGAATGTTTTTTTTTGTTCTTATTCGTTTTTCAGGAGTAGTTGCTTGAGCTGGAGAACAACTTGAATTCTCAGCGCAAGAATCCCAAAAGATCTCAGTATTATTCCTGTGGAGACTTAGAATGCGTCTCTGGTGCCCAACAGAGAGAGTCTAATGTAACCTCAGGCATTTTTCCATTAAATTTTACCCAACTATTGGGGGATGTTAGTTCTTTTTATTATGTACAGTAGTGTTTCTGTGTTAATGTTTCTGTCACTGATGGCAGTTTATTTTTGTAAGTGCAAAGCTAGTTCTGTGCAATGATTGCCCGTTGAAGACATTTTTATAAAAGCCACAAAATTACGGTCTGAACATTTTTTACGTTTCATTTAGACCTTAGTGGGGTTTGTAGTTAACACTGCTGGATTCTTGAGTGTGCCCCATGTGGTCCTCAGCAAAGTACCTCTTAATTGCTACCTGTACTGAAGTAAAGCAACGGGAAATAGTTGAATGATAATCTTGACTGAAGGTTGTCCTCTTCTCTTTGCAATCCGTATGCCTTTATCACAGAGGATGCAAACTGGAACGTCCTGTGTCTTTGACATTTAGACATTTAGAAACATCTAATTTAGACGTATTCGCAGTATATATGTTGAAACCTTGTGTTTTAGTTGGAGTGACACTGGCACTTCCGTGGTGACACGTGTTCAAAAGAAGCCTTTGCTGTTTATTTTCCTCTGCTGCCTCATCTCCTCTTGGGTAATTGTGGATTCACGTATTGCTGTCACGGTTAAGAGGGAGCATTACCTCTCAAGATAGAGTCTAAGCCCTCGGTGGTGCTCACACCATAATATAATGTAGAGAAGATGGGCAAAAAACAAACAAGGTAGATATCCATCATTCATAAGGGCATATCCTAGTGCCTGACATTTACAGGAGATTGATAACTCGTGTGTCCAAGGGATTAAGAATCTTGACATTGTAACTTCCCCTCTCTGTATAACTGTATCTCTGCCTTCTGTCTGTGTCTGATTCTGGATGCTTGGTCCCAGTCCTCTCTCCTTCCTACTGAATGCTTATTTAACCAAGCAAGTTAAATAAGAACACATTATTTACAGTAGTGGGCTGGGGAAAATGCTGCCTGTTTTTGGGATGTGCTTGGGTGCATAAAGCACTATGCATTAACGTGATTGTGCATGTGTGTAAGTTAGGGACAAGCACTGACAGTCACTCTCTTTCTGCTCAGTCTATCCAACAGTGGCCCTTAGATTTCATTACGTAGTCACTCTTGGGTCAGAAAATGTCGGATTTAATTGGACTCTCTTCAGACCGTTGGGAGTGCAACTCGTTGAAAGTGAACCCAGTGTGAGCTGCTCTCTTTCCGTTCAATGATTAAAGAACATGATGAGGCAAGTAGCATGCTTCTGAATGGACATGTCAGCCACCGCTTGCCACATTTTAGTGACCAGTGTACTGAAACTGCTTTTTAACGAGGGGAGAGCGGCCTTCATCAGACTTAAGTGCTGTGAAGTCTTGCTTTGGGGCTTGCTGAGTAGAGAGGTCATAATCACTTCTTGTATTTTGGACATTGTCATTCATCATCTTCATCGCGCACAACAGGAAACAGAAATAGGTTTTAAAGTTAATGAATGTATTTCGGTAAATGACTAAAATTTACACTTGGTAACTTTGTAACTACTTTTGAAGCTCTTGTCTAAAACAGTGAATTATTCACCATTTCAAATAAAGAGCCTGTAACACTTAAACCACATTTTTCTTTCTTGTTTAGAATCCTCTACCATCCTCTCAACTCACCCTGGATATTTTGTTTAAAGTGACAGTTATAGGAGAGCTGTCTGGTCTGTCCAACTGTTCACTTCCATTCATTTACTGAGGTCATGCCGAGACAATGCTGGGCTCGCCTGCTGGTTTTGTCATTTCTAACACGTCTATTTTGGAGCTCGGAGCAGCAGGGGGGGACTCTATTGGAATGTCATGTTTGGCATACATACTTCTGCATCATTCAGTGTCTGCAGATTAGTCTGACTGGCTACAGCTCGACTTTAGGAGCTTTAGAGGGAGTTGAGGACTTCATTCTGTCAGAGGCATGGCACTCAGATTAACATCCATAAGGATGGATATGACAGTGTGAGGGGGGCTGTCGGGACACTGCTGGCATAGGAATCAGCTAGTTCGTACTGTTGTCTGGCAAAGAGGCACAACATGTCTAGAGTGTTGGTCTGTTTTTATCTTAGTGTATTGTACATGGACCTTGACACAGAAGTAAAAATCAACAAAGTCATCTTTATTTATTCAAAATCTGAGATTGGATTGAAATTGTATGGCTAGAGTCAAATGCATGCAGTTTTGGGAGCACCCAGCGACTGCGTTAGAAGGACGTAAAATTGCATTCATTCTTATCTCAGGTGAAAGAATAAGAAACATAATCACATATGTGCAAAGGAAATTTTTAGGAAGCTACTCGATTGCTTTCAGATGAAGAGGTGGAAGATGCAGTTGCATGTGGCAATATTAGAATTCCTGTTTTGTCATTGATGTGACTCTTCTTCTTCACTGAGCGGTTATCATGTTTTTACATGTGTGGGCATGTTGTATTAATGACCTTGAGAAGCAATTCCCCAAACCTATGAACACTGATGCATTGATTGTATCTGGACTAAAGGACATTTAAATCACGATGATTGGATTATCGATTTTCTTGTTACACCTCAAATCCACCTTTGGTCTTTAATATGAGTCACTCTTAATAGGCAGCAGGCACATGTGCTCTTTTTAAGAGTTATTTGGCATTGGCATGATGGATCTAGGTATTGCTGAAGTGAGGTAATCCACAGAAAAAGAAATGATTGAGATCTGAGTGAGAGTGATTTGTGGAGACAGTTTTGTTTGAGAGAATATCTCCAGACTACAAATGCCCTGATTTGTCACTCATCTTAATTGACAGACTGAGGATCTCTGTTCCCTGTGTAGCACCTGTGCCCAGTGAAATGATTTGGGGGGAAAAAAAATAAAAATAAACTGTCCTAGAGCTCTGCAGCCAACACTTTGGCAAAAGGTCACAACATATCGCTTTTAGTATTCTGTGCTGTTGAGAAAACTCATGGTCAAGGCCAGTGATAGATTTCTCAGAGGGATGTCTAGAGTTTCACTACGTTATATTCAATAAAACAAAACTTTCCACCCAAGGTCTCTTGTAGTGGCAAGTGCAAGAGAGAGGCATAGCTAAAAGAGCTTTTTGTTTTTTCTCTCTGGAAAGCACTTTCAGAACTCTTTAGGTTAGGACAGTATTTTATAGATCTGGGACCTGTTTCCCTATACCAATCAGGTGAAGAGGTTAAGAGTGTGTGTCAGTGTTCTAAAATGTATGCACATGTAAGAAAAAATGACATTCAAAAAATGGCATTCAAGTCAAAATACAAAGAAACCTACCATTTGTGCTGTTTGGTGGTAAAGAGAGAATTTAAATAAGAGAATATATGAATGTGTATGATTTTCATTTGGCTTGATTCAGAGGTTCTTCACAAATTAGATAAACAAATGTTACTTAGATTAGAATAAAGATTTTACTACTATTCTTAAGCAATAAGAACTGTTGCATGACTTTATTGTTGTTTGACCAAGGGGATAAAAAGAAGAAAGGGATGAAGTACGGTTACACATACTCAGATTTTCAGAAACACGATAATTTATATTCACAAATATGCAGGTACATGAACTGGTACATTCTCTTCTTTTTAATCACACCGCTCACATACTGTACAGCATGTGCACTACTTTCTACAGCTTTATCCAGAGGTGAAACCTCGGGGTGATTGAAAGGAATGAGAAAGATCCCATCAGAACATGTTTTACCTATAGCCATGAACATAGCTCAAAACTGTTCACACTCAGTCTCTTAGCTATACACACCTGCCTTTCACAGTGCATTATTATGATTGTACTTTATTCTTATAATCATCAATGCAGTCTGCATTTTATTATTAGAGGTACATGTTTTTATTCTGACAGCTGTATTAAAAGCCGCCCCCTGAATTCCCTAGAAAAGAACTTGGGCATTTGCATCCCTTTGCACATTATTTTTGTTTGAATAAAAGACTCCTTTCTTCATTATTAGTATGAATATATGTGACAAAACATTGTCATCATTGCATTTTCAGAGCTTCAGACACTTTTGTCAGGGCCTGCTGTGTCCTCATTTTCACTGTGTGAACACGCCTGTTTTTATGCCGCCATTTAAATGCGTGAGGAGGACGGGGAGAAGAGTAAAGGAAAGTGTGAATATGTGTTAAGCATCCCTGTCTGAAGCTTTATGAAGGTTTAATCTATAGTTTTTAGTATAAAGTTTTAGTATAGTAGTCTGTTTTTCCTCTGTTTATTATGCAGTTTGACATCATCCTAATAGCGTCTGATTATATTGGGTAATCTCCCATATTTGACGCACCGAATAAGGGCGAATGCTTATATTTTTCGTACTACAATTAAATCTGATACCTGGTTTGTACGTAGTGCAAGCATAAACAGGCAAGCACACAAACTTCCCTTTGATGACCTCATGAATAAGTGGTGTAGGCAGGTGGACTCTTTGCTCTTGACACTGGTACCGAGGCATGAGAGTAAGTGCATGAAAAGTGGCAGTCCTTTTATGTGTGCTTGTTATGTACAATGTATGTATCTTTGTTTATCATGTGACTGTAATGATGAAAGATAATATTGTCATCTATATGTATTATAAGCCAATGTACACGCCAGTACAGCCTTCTACAAATGTTGGTACACCAACGCGTACTGTTGGACTGACAGGAAAAACATACCCTGTAGTTAGCCGTGACATGTGGTGACAATCATGTAGTGATGCAAACGGGTACATTTTCTATAACTTACTCAGAACTTACTTTCTTTTTTTGGAATGTATGGTTCTGAAACTCAAGAAATCCCACTCTGGTGTTAATACTTTAATGCAGCAGAAGATAAGGTCATCATAACTCGGGGCGAGATGACATAAAAATGGTGCCACCAGCAACGACTCGCTCCTCAGAGGGTGCTTCTAGAGGACAGTAGTGAGACATAATCAATGCTATTTCACAGTAACTGCATTTGCTTCCAGGTTCCCTCATTGGCAGAATGGCCACTTTCCACTTTTCTATCTCATTTCATCTTATTGTAAGAACTTTCATCCTAAAGTTTCAGCCAGTCATGGTGTTTAAAACATAATTTATATAACTTTCCCAAAAATGACTATTGGATTGAAAAGAAAAAAAAGTTTTATGATTGTACAATTTTAGCATTTTGCAGCAAAGACAGTTTTATCAGAACAAGAACTGTTAAGTTGAAGAGAAAATGTAGCAGCCTTTTTACAAATAGTCTTTTTAAAGCCCCTGCCATCTTGCTTGCTGCCTGGAACATGGCACAAAGGATTCTGGATAGTCTTCGGCAGGATGTCCCATTTGTCTTTACATGGTTATTAAACTGGGTTCTGTTCACACTGCTGGCTGAACTGGGAATACAGGCCACCAAGGCGAGCTGGTACTTGTCACTATATACAGAGACAATAAGAGTCAGTGTTGAATGACCTGTGTGACTGAAAACTGCTGTCCTTTTCAGTAACAACAGAGCATTCTCTTGTCTTTTTCCCTTTTGACTTTAGTAGTGAGTGGCTGATAATCATTGTTAAGCCAAATAACCCTTATTCCTAATTAGGGCCCTGACAGAAGTGGATTACACTTGTATTGTTGATTGTCTCCTCTGACATAGTCTTAACCGGTTCCTCTGATCATTCTCCTCTGCACTAGTGCAAGCAGGATTACTTTTTCAGAAATTACTGCTCAATATGAGACTTCCTGTATCTTGTGTTTAAGAGTGCATGTTTTATTGTACAGTACATTGCTGAAAGTGGTTTAAGCATGTATTTGTAAAGATAAAGCTTGTCTGCTCACCTTTATTTTTAGGTGGTAGTATTTACTCTTTGATGTACAACAAGCAGAACACTGATAGCTTACATGTGTATTGTACTTGGCTTTTCAGGAAGCGCACTACATCATTTTTCTTTTGAAGCTGCTGTTCCTTTCAGTCTACTGTGTGTGAGTCACAACAGTAAAGCTTTGGTCTGAATAAGGTTTTTGTTTTGCAAAAGGATAGAGGGATTTGTGGTAGGGTCTTCCACCTTGTTTTAATATCACTGTGGTGAAAGTCTATCCCGTGTTTCCATAATTGCTGAGGCAAGCCAAGCCAAAGTTCTACACTCTTACATCCATCATAATTAGCATCTGGAGACCTTCTGCACTTTTAAACCAACATCGGATCAAGCTGAACAGTTCCTGGTTGTGAGTGTGATCTGCTCCAGCATATGGCCTTCAAGTGAGTTCCAAACTAAGCTGCAAAAATAGAATAAGCAAGAGCTACCGATGTGATTGTGGACTTGAACTTTTCCCTTGCTTTTTATGACGGCCATTATACCTGTGGTGCCAGGCAGGGGGGGAACCACAGTCAAAGCTTGTTTACCAGCATCTTCCTTTGTATGGCTTGATGGAAGTGAGCATGGACCTTAGAAAAACACTAACTTCGGGAGGCCTCTAAACATGACACTCTCATGCAGATTGTTGTGTGTTTATAGTGGAAATGAACTCAGAGTGGTTGAAGCCTTGGAAAGCCACCTCTGAACCTTGTAATTGCCCCTCGCTCTGGGGAAGATGTGTGTGTGTGTGTGTATGCATGTGTCCATGAATATGTGTGGGTGTGTAGTTATGGTGTATGTATGTACATGTGGTGGTCAGTCTAAGTGCATATTCTGACTGCTTACTGGCCGTAAGCAGTCGCTGGCATGCTGCTACACACTGGCTTCCCCTGGGGCTATAATGATCTCAATGCAATGCTGGATGAACAAAAAAAAATGGGGAAAACACTGTAACTCTAGTTTATGGATTACATGAGGGTGCATTAAATTGAAAGTGCCTTGAGCCATATACTGTATTTTGTGAATGAAAATGAATTCTGTCTAAACTGCTCCTTCTTTCTGCATAGTTGGGTACACTGGCATGGTTCTCTCTTGAAGAAGCCAAATGACAAGCAAATCAATTTAATGACTTAGATAGGGGTGGTAGAAGGCCTGATTGATTCTGACAATCACGCCATCTTTAACAGACATCTCATCAAAGGGCCATTCCCTTTTTTGCCATCCCATTACCCATCTATCCAGCACTTGGATCCACTGCCTATTTACCCATCCCATGCAGGAATAATGGGGCTCTCACCCCCAGTTGGATTAATCAGCCATAACCATATGCTACCGTGTGCAATTACACTGCAATTTTGACCAAGGGAAACAGCTGTTGCCATTTGAAAGGAGGGAATAAGATTGTAATTGCCTTAACTTTGATTTGTGGGATGCTTTGATTTGATGAGAGAACATATTTTTATGCTTTACATAATAATAACGCAGAATGAAGAGAACTAGTAGAACATGTGACTTTTTCCGCTTCCAGCTTCCAGATGCATTCAGAGATTAACCTTGCTGTTATGAGCTATTACTCACACATTATAGAAGAAATGATTATGTTTATTCATTTGGGTTTGAATGGGCTTTCTATTTTCGGAGGCTATGCTTTAGATTCAGTCGTCCAATGACATTTGGAATTTTATATGCATGACAGCACTTTAACATTTCAATATAGGAGTCTCTCTCTAATCCCCCAGGTATGATGCATCAAAAGTGATGCCTATTGAAATCCTAATCACTGCAGTGTCCTATGTGTTTTGTAGACCATCTTTCTGTTCTTTAAATTTCTTTATAAACTGGAAGATGATGATGCAGCATCAGATTGGCAGACGTGAATATTTTTGCAACACAGCAAGTTCATGCTGTAGTCCGAATGCCATTGTAAGATCCAACACAAAATTCAAAACATCCATTTTTTTTCTTCTGTGCACCTAGAATTTAAGTGCAATGAAGAAAGACAGTGAATTCAATAAAATACTGATCAGACAGAACCACATGCATAACTGAGTAGACAGCACATGGGCGCTGTTTGAATTTTTTATATGACTGACAGTTGCTGGTTTTCTTTTTTGGAGCTTTTAGAGAAATATAACAAATGACACAACCCTTTCTCTGCAGTTGTTTGATATTCCCTTTCTTTGTGTAATTAGCCAAAGAATGAACTTTTCATGGACTGAGACTTACAAACGTCAGAATGTAACGATGAGATGTCTTTTTAGTGCGTCAGCTAGATGAGGCCAATGTTTTCTCCTCTTTTAACATTGCAATTAATGACCGCTTCCCCGTGCTGTACTCATTTCAATTTGTGAAACATGTTCTTCTTCTTCTTCTTTTTTTTATTTATTTTTTGTCTGTGTTTGATGCTCAAGGGCCAGTCTCCGGAGAGTTATTGTAAGGCATGGTTGCTTCAATAGAATACATATCGCATTCCAAAAAAAGACTTTTTCTGGTGGATTTGCTCATTGATCATGGATACCTACCTATGATATTGCTTTTGAAGAGTTCCTTTTGACTTCTTCCAAACATCATGTAAACACCTAGGAATTTTGAAAAGATTTTTTTTTTTTTTGTTAACAGATTTACTTCACAAATTTTGTGAGGAGTGTGACGCACACAGGTATAAAAGAAAGGAAGCAGGCGATAGCAGTTAACTAGAGCCTAATCAAAAGCTTTATTTGAAGCTTTTGGAATCTTTTTAATCGCCTAAAGACTGACAAGTTCCTGATTAATTCCTTGGCCAGCTTCTTCATCACCACATCCAGCTTCCCTTTTGGTATCTGTTTAGACATTTAAGATACCCCAATCACCTGCTAATTGAAATTGCTTGATTATCTATGACTCTGAAAGTCATAAGAACACATGTCTCCCACTTGGGGGGAAAAAACCATATGTTCACAACTCTTCTCTACACTTTAAACGTAGAATTTCCCAAATGCAGATTTGTTAGATTAACATCTTGATTATCATTAGCTTGGATGCACTTCACACATGACCAAGTCACCTAACACTCTTTACTTAATAGGAATGACCCAATGATAATGGATGGTGACAGAGTGAGATGAATATTTGAACACAGGGCTTTGACCTGCAGCATTACTTGCACTTGACTTCAACCCAAGCATACTAATTGGTAGCCATGCTAGCACCTAGCACACGTATTTATTGATGCTTCACTTGCTCCCAAATAAAACATGTACATTTTCATAATTGTGTCCCTTATGTGCATTGGTCACACAAAGATAATCACTTTCTCACAGCTGACCACAACAGTCAAGAGGTGCTCTATCCATCTTGATTTGCCAATAGTTACAATTTTAATTACACCTGAGTGCTGTCAGCCTGCCAAGCTGGGTGGAGAATATTGATTCACTCTGGTTAATTGATTAATTTCTGTGTTCAAGGGGACGCTTTCACCTCCACCCTCTATCTCTTATTTTCTTATTTTTCCATACATATTTCACGTTTATCTGTAGGCAAAGTTGTGTTTTGTGGAATGAGTCAGGTGCTTGGATAGATGACCCACAATATTTCATTCCATTGGCAGAGTGGCATATTAAAAATCAAAAGGCCTGTTGTTTCTGTGGAGCAATAGGTAAGGGGTAAGTATATGGCAGGCAGTGCAGTACATCACGGCAGGCATTATGTGACAGTTAAAGGGGGCGAGAGATTCGAAGGCACAGCTGTCGGAGACCTTTTACTCAAAACTGTAGCTTAAATTTGTGTGGCTGTTTTTCAATCCGCTCAACTGTCTGGTGGAATGGGCTTCTACCATTTTAATGCCATTTCAGAAGACAATATACACCAGTGATCAAAGAAGTGTGGCACCACTACATTCACTAAATCTTCTTTCCTCTGTGGCAGAAGTCTTTAAACCTCTCATAAAATAACAGAACTCTGAGGCTGCTGTGTATCACAGCCAACCAGATTTCCTACCTCCCCAGCTTGAGTCTACATGAAATGGGCCCACTTAAAAGGCTAATTTTGCCATTGTCTGTCATTGAATCCTGAGAGAATTGGTGAAATATTATAAAAATTAAAAACCCAAGCCATTATTGTAGTGTTTTAAATGCTGTATAAATAGTTGAATAGTTGAATGCTTCTCTTTTGTGTGATAAACAATGTTAAACTGTTGATTATGAAAGCTGTAAAAATCTAAACACAAGTGATTACAATGATTGACTACTATAGTGTTTGTGGTAAATTGCTGCTTGGTCTTTTAAACGTTTATAAACTATGTGTAGGCTATATTTAAAGGAAGAAGTCAATAAGTGTCTGTGCAGTGTTTGTTTTTACTGGCAGATATGGCATTTGTGTAGCTACAGCAAACAGATGACTAATGGAGAGACTAGAGATAGATAGGATGTTACAGGTGGTCCACCTTCAATCACGCATCATCCTTTTGTATGGTGCATTATAGTGATAATGAGTCATATACAGGATTAATGTGAGATGTAGGTTCTAACCAAAATATAATAGCTGAAAATCCTCAAATCAGTTGATTGTATTTGCTTGGAACTCACACGATTGGTTGACCCTGCATTAGTTCCCACTTTGAGTTGTGTCGAGCTGCTGCAGAAATTCACATTTTCTTCCTGTGAGGAGTCTCAGCTTGCATAGCTGAAAGAGAATTTGTGAGAGGAATGTGTTCAGTCTCTGACCCAAATGTGCTGATTCGCTGTATGACAGAAATGTTCAGAAATGTTGCATGAATATCATTGCAGAAATTATGGTCCCAAAAAGCGAATACTAAATTGCGTTCGAAATTGCCCGTTTTGTCTGTGCCTGTTTTGCAGGTGATCTACTTAAGAAAAAAAGAAGTTGCTCCTCAAAAAGGATTCAGTCATGCACTGACCCAGGGTGTGTGGCTGTTGGAGTCAGACGTGATCTGCAGGATCAAAGCATGCATGTGCTTATGGTTCTTCCACACATGCTTGGTGTTACTCGAAAATTCTGTAACAACATACAAGCAGTGTTTGCTTTTACCTTTTTTCCAAAAAATATATTAGATATATAAATAATTATATTTATTTTC